>JANZXR010000002.1:7661213-7671943 GCA_027575705.1 Erythroxylum echinodendron | reverse complement strand
ATGCAAACTCAAAGAATGACAAGCAATCACCCAAAGATATCAAATCTCTCCCTACAACACTACGCAACAAAGTTCCCAAGATTCTATTTATAACCTCAGTTTGTCCACCAGTCTGTGGGTGAAAAGTAGTAGAATATAATAGTTTAGTTCCCAACTTTCCCCATAATACACGCCAAAAATGACTAAAAAATTTAGCATCTTTATCCGAAACAATAGTCCTAGGAATACCATGCAATCAAACAATATCTTTAAAGAACAAATCAACAACATGCACGACATCATCAGTCTTACGACATGCAATGAAATGCGTCATTTTACGAAATCTGTCCACAACAACAAAGATGCTATCATACCCCTTCTTTGTCTTAGGTAAATCCAAAACAAAGTCCATAGGTATGTCCATCTAAGGGTCAGTAGGTAAAGGCAAAGGGGTATACAATCAATGAAGTTTCGAAGTGGATTTGGCCTGACTACAAGTGATGCATCGGTGACACACACGCTCCACATCCTTGCACATACATGGCCAATAAAAATGTTCATGCAAGATGTATAATGTCTTGGTAATCCCAAAATGCCCCATTAACCCACCACTATGCGCCTTATTCATAAACAACTCAATCGATGAACAATTAGGTACACACAATTGATTTCCCTGATATAAATAACCATCAGACCTAAAGTACTTATGAAATGCACCATGTTCACATGTGGCATACACACTAGCAAAATCCACATCAGTGGCATACAATTCCTTAATTTCTTCAAATCCCAACAACTTAAAGCTAAGATTAGAGATTAAGGAATACCTCCTAGAAAAAGCGTCGGCCACTATATTTTCCTTCACTTGCTTGTAGTGCAGCACATATGGAAAAGTCTCCAAGAACTCCATCCAAGTCGCATGTCTCTTACTCAACTTACCTTGTCTCTTCAAATGCTTAAGCGACCTGTGATCCGTCCGAACAACAAACTCCTTTGGTTGAAGGTAGTGCTACCACACCTCCAATGCTCTTACCACAGCATAGAGTTCCTTGTCATAGGTCAGATAGTTGAGTTGGGTGCCACTCAATTTCTCATTGAAGAATGCAACTAGTTTTCCTTCCTGTAACAAAACAGCACCTATACCAATCCCAGAAGCATCACATTCAACTTCAAACATTTTATCAAAATTAGGCAAACAAAGAATAGGAGTAGAATACAATTTTTCTTTTAACAAGTTAAAAGCACATTCTTGCTCCTCCCCCTATGTAAAACCTCTCTCTTTTTTGATTACCTCGGTCAAAGGTGCAGTAATGGTACAGAAATCCTTCATAAACCTCCTATAGAAACTAGCAAGTCCATGAAAACTCCTCATCTCAGTTACACTCTTAGGCGTCGGCCATTCTTAAATAACCTTCACCTTTTCACTATCCACTTAAACTCCCTTCGAACTAACCACAAATCCTAAGATTCACATGCAACTTCTCCTTTCTTAACACATCAAGAACGTACCTCACATGCATGACATGCTCATCCAATGTAGTGCTATACACAGGAATATCATCAAAGTAAACAACTACAAATCTTCTCAGAAATTCACGCAAAACATGATTCATTAACCTCATAAAGGTGATAGGTGCATTAGTTAAGCCAAAAAACATCACTAACCACTCATACAACCCATACTTAGTTTTAAAAGCAATTTTCCATTCATCCCCAGGTTGATTCGAATTTGATGATAACTACTTTTCAGATCAATTTTTATGAACAAGCACGCACCATGCAATTCATCTAACATGTCGTCTAACCTAGGAATGGGATGTCTATACTTTATAGTGATTTCGTTCACAGCTCTGCAATCCACGCAAGTCCTCTACGTTCCATCCTTCTTTGACACCAACAAGACAGGAAAAACACCCAGACGCAAGCTTTCCCTCACATGACCCTTCTCCAATAGCTCATACACTTGTCTTTGTAACTCCTTTGTCTCCTTAGGATTGCTCCTATAGGCTGGTCGATTTGGTATTTGAGCTCCGGGCATGAAGTCAATTTGATGTTCAATACCCCGTAAGGGTGATAGCCCATTAGGTATTTCCTTAAGGAAGACATCTCCATATTCCTGTAAAAGAGACTTAAAAACACTTGGCAAATCTTAATTAGGGTTAGTTTCTGCCATAAAACACTCCCTACATCTAACCACCACAAGTGCTCTTTTCTCTCCACATGCTCTCCTTAAATCTTTTCCCATAGCAAACAAGTTCACGTTTTTTTTTCTCTCGCTCTTCTTTTCTCTCTCTGCACTTTTCTCTCCTATACATCTCACTTTCTTTTCCTCAATCGTGCAGTCACTTCCTATTGGGCCAATCTCATTTTTCTTTTGGGTCTCTTTTTCCTCTTCTTTTTTTCGAACCTCACTACCGGAACCCTTCTTACTTTTTATTGCTTTGGTCTGGTCCAAGTATATCTCATAGGGTGACAATAGTGCCAAGATGAAATTTCTACCCTTGAATTTAAGGGAGTACCTATTAATGTACCCATCATGCTCTACATGCCTATCAAATTGCTATGGTCTCCCTAACAACAAATGACTTGCCTGCATAGGTACCACATCATAAAGTACCTCATCCTTATATCTACCCACTGAAAATAACACTAACACCTAATTTGTCACTTTCACCTCACCACTGTCATTAAACCATTGTAACTTGTATAGCTCAGGATGCTTCCTACATGTTAACCCCAATTTGGTTACCATAGTCATACTAGCGACATTTGCACAACTACTCCTATCTATGATCAGATTACAAACTTTTCCTCTCACTAAACACCTCGAATGAAATAAGTTTTCTCTTTGATCTAAAGCCTCCTCCTTTACCCGAGCACTCAAAACCCTCCTAACAACGAGCGCTTCTCCTATGGCAGCCCTCTCCATGCAATCATCATCACTATCATTTTCATCACTTGGCAAGGGATCATATTCACTATCATCCTCATTCTTAACTACCCCATTATCCCTCATGTACATGACGTTCTTATTAGGGCACTGGGATGCAATATGATCAAAACCCAAACATTTAAAGCATTTAACACTAGAATATTTACTAGAAGGTACTCGGGTGTTAAGTGTACCTTTTGTTTCAGCCCCTAAATTCGGCCTTTTTGGAGTCTCCTTAGAGTCGACACCCTTGTCCTTCGGTCTCTCCTCCCTTTTGGCTCTTTTTGAGTTCCAATCATGGCTAAAACTCGTTACACCCCTTGCTGTCACTTTAGCCTTGAGTTGCCTCTCCACTTTCATGGTAATGTTCACCATGTCTTCAATCTCTACATAGTGTTGCAAATCTACCATATTGGCTATCTCCTGGTTTAACCCCACTCAAGAAATGTGCCATAGTAGCCTTTGGGTCCTTTTCAATATTAGCTCGGATCATGGCTATCTCCATCTCTTTATGGTAGTCCTCCACTGACTTAGACCCCTATATGAGTCCTTGAAGCTTTTGATACATCTCCTGGTAATAATATGAAGGAACAAATTGCTTCTTCATGCACGCCTTCATTGCTACCCAAGTAGTGATGGGGTACTCTCCATTCCTCCATTGAGACGTCACCAACTGATCCTACTATATTAATGCATAGTTAGTGAACTCAACAACAGCAAGTTTTATCTTTTTTTCCTCAGAGAAGTTGTGGCACTCAAAAATCAAGTCCACTTTCCACTCCCACTCTAAATAAGCCTCAACATCATTCCTACCCTTGAAGGATGGAATTTGCATCTTGATGGATTTGAGGTCTTCAATTTGCCTGTTGAGCGATTCTCCTCTCCTAGCCTTTCTAGGCATGCGCTCCCCACACTCCTCCTCCTCCTCCTCCTCATTAAATTCATCTTCCTCAACCTCATATCGTGGTGGTGGCGGTCGACTGAAAGGAGATGCTTGTTGTCGAAACACAACACACTGAGCTGGAGCTTCCCCACGTCCTCCACATCTGAGCTCCGCAATCTACTGACCTTGCTTCTCCATTGTCTCCCTGATTTCGGTAAAAGTTAGATTGAGCCTCTCGAACTGCTGTTGAATGGCTCTCAAGGTGAAAGCACTCACCTCTCCAATTCGGCTCTCATCATGTTCTCCTCCTTCCTGAGACATTATATAGACTAATTTCTTCCTGCAAAACAAATGTTAGCAATAAACAACCTCACAACACTCCCTCATATGTTTCACTCAAGTCAAAGTCACTCCACTCGTGTTTGACAAGTTACGGCTTTTGCCCTCAATTGCACTCACACACTTTTGCCTCTTACCACTCAAATTCCTTTGGAATTCAAGTTACAAGTCGGAACTAAGTTTCTACCAATCAATAATCCCAAAGAAGTAGAGTGTATGTTCAAACAAATTGTAATATGAATCCAAAAATTATGCCACTAAGTTCCCAAGTATAGATCATAAAAAATAAGCAATTCACACAAGACAATTAACAAGGAAAGATTTCAATTCGAACTATTTTTTAAAGATTTTTCAGACTTTTTTCGTTCTTCAGATTTTTTTCATTTTTTTGGACTTTTTTTGGGACTTTTTTGACTTTTCTTTTTTTGGAGTTTTTGGATATTTTGACTTCTCTTTTGGGATCGAGGTCAATTATCAATAGAAGATAACACAAGATAAAGAAGAAACCCTAAGTCGAAATTTTCATACCCTCGGTTTAGTTGAAGTTGTTGGATTTGAAGGAATAAAATTAAATGAAGGTGACAAACAAACCCTAATTTTGCTTTGAAGTAAATAAGAATTTACCTCACACTAAGGCTCTGATACCAATTGATGCACGCACGGAGGTAATTCAATGAAGGGTTATCCAAAAATCCTCGGAAGTTAATGATGATGGCGTCGGATTGATAGGTTTGTGGATGTTTGGAAGTTTTCGGTAAAGAAGGACAAGGAAGAACAAAATTCGAAATTCAACAAAATCAGAGGATACGCAAGGTTCAATCCCTACTAGACCTCACGAATATGTGATTCGAGCAACCTAGATAATCGAAACTAAAACCAAGAAGGTTGAATCAAACAAGCACGCCATAATTTGGAAAAAATTGATAAGTAAATTATTGATTCGTGTTGAAAAAAGAACAAGAAGAATAAACCTCACTATGGCTGACGACTCAATCAAAAGATAGTGGTTCTTTCACCATAACCCTAATGAACCTATTTATACCTAGGTTTAATAATAAGTACTTGGGCTTTAACATGGGTTAGCCCAAAACAAAAAGATGTCTTAACTTAAAATAATTAAAAGATCTAATGTATAGGCTTAATCGTCTAAGTCTTCAAGTCCTAAGGGTATCCGATCTAAAGATTTGAGTTCGATGAATCAATTTGGGCTGAGATCCATAAAGCTCTCCTCCCACAGACTTGGACTGTTCCATCCTCTCCAAAAGATAGCCCACATGCGCATGGAAAGCCTCCTTAAATCTCTTGGACTTAGCACCAATCATGGGCCCCACTAGCATAGCTAGCTCTCTTCCCTTGCCTCTATCATTCATGGCAACTTCATGGCGATTCGTGCTCCTACTCACATCAAAAAGCATATGGGAAGTGCAAAAGAAGTTACTAATTCTTGGTTCCTTAGACAATTCTTACATCTCAGGGTCCTAGTTAAAGTCGATGTATTTTGCTGAGTAGGGAATAGTGATAATGCTTAAATGTGGTATGATAATTGGACAAATTTTGGTCCATTGAATCATCAATTGAAATCTCAGAAGCTCGATTACTTAGATGATTAGATGATAAGGTCTCTACGTTGAAAGAGACCAAAAATTGGGCTCTGATCTAGGGCTTACTATGGTACAAACCAACATACTTACTTGATATAATTAAATCTGATTGTTTCTTATGAAAAGAGAAATCAGTTAAAAACACGATCTGTAAGGCAATCAGGAGGTTGTTCCTTCTAATTGGCTTTAAGGTTCCTTGGGGTAATATTGCATGGAACAAGTTGTCTTATGGCTGCTAATAAAAATTAGATTAAGTACAATGGATAGGTTGCATTACCCGGAAGTGGATGAGAGTTGCTCCTTATGTAAGAAATGTGAAGAAACCTAGGATCATTTAATTTTTAAATGCCAATTTGCATATGGAGTCTGGATAAAGGTTAAAAGATGTTGTTAATGGGAGTGCTCTGGAAGCTTACTCGCAATGGCTGTTGGATCATTGTTCGAATCATAATGACACTAAGGCCACTTACTTTCTTACTATGGTGATTTGCTTTCATAGGATATGGAATGAAAGGAACAAGAGGAAATTCAAAAACAAATCTACAACTATAGAAAAGACAACAATTGGGATTTTACTAAACATTAAGGAGAATATCTTCTTAAGAACCAAGTCAATTGAGTCCTCAGTAGTGGCTAGCAGCTCACTGTCGTTTGTAATTTTTTTAGTTTATGTGGGGTCATTCAGCAAATATCACCCCTTCTATTTGGTTTGACATTGGCGTACTTGTAATCCTACATATTGCTTCTCTTCTTAATGCATTCTTTAATTTTTCAAAAAAAAAAGGATTAGAACAGCTTCAAACGTATAATCACGTGACTCAGAAGCCACTCTCCGGCGATTAAGATACGGGCGGTGTATAGTGAAACAGACGACGAAACATTTTTCTTCTGATACCATTAATTTATCAATTATCATGAATTTTTGGAGAATATCAAATTAAGCATATTTCACAGTGCAAAAACGCTCCCACTTCACCACGAGAACTGTAAGTAACAGTGAATTAAATGGAAAATTTCCGGCGCAAAAATTAGCATGGAAATGAAAATCAAGGACTTGCACGTAGAATTCTAAGAGACCACAATTTTTGAAAGTTTTGGTGGTCTTTTAGGCTTTTACTATGAAGTCATAGCAAAGAATGGAATGATTTTTCGTGTTACTCCACAATCTACTTTGATGTATTTATTATATTTTGTTATTATTTATATATATTAATACTAATTTTCATTTCAGTTTTTTATAATCTTTTAGTCAAGTACCCGATAATATTTAAATATTTAGTACCAATCATGTCACAAAAAAATTAAAATAAGAATTAATATTCATAGATGATAAAAATTTGGTGAAAGAAATGAAATCTATGAATGAATACCATGGGGTGGGAGTAGGGCGGTGGGTCTAGTTTAACTAAAATCAAGGAATAAAGTTTATTTTGATTTGGAATGTATTTATAATAATATATTTATATAAAGGAAAATTAAATAAAAATAATAGAAGTTTTATAAGATTTAGCCAATTGGACATATATATATTATCCTTGAAAATCAAGAATGGATATTTTTATTATATTGATTAATAACTTTAATAAAAGAAGATAACAAATTTCCTTTGTATAGATTAGGTTTACACATGTAATTACAAACATAATCAAATAGTTACACATTAAAATCAATCTAATTTAATCATAATTTTAATTTTCTAGAGATTAGTTTACTAAAAATATATTTCTAAATAAAGTTATTTGATAAGGATACAATTTGGAATAAGATGAAGTCATAAAATGCAAATCTTCCCCTAACATCTTATAAAATGTCTAAGTTAGTACCCATTACCATATTACATCTTCATATTTTCAAAATAATATTAGTCAAAAAGACAAATTTAATACTAACTTTTACACATAAATTAGACTTCAATATTTTACAACGAAAATTTTATAGATAAAAATTGTAACAAAGATATATTCTCGTTAGTCCTTTACTACATTATCAAATATATTTTCTGATATATTTATGAGCCCACAGTATCATATGTACGTCACATGACTTTGTATAACTTATCTCTCTTTAAAAATATTTAAAATTAAGTAAATATTTAATAAATCTGATCAGATTTAATATATCTTAAATAAAATTACTTACCACGTATTCCTCTTGTCCTACGTTCCACGTATTCCTCTAAAACTAGAAATCTCAATTTCACTCTCTCATATTTTCCCGCCAACCAAATAGAAAAAAAGAGAAACAAACACATCACCGCTGGTCATCTAACAATTGGACTTTTGAATCCTCCATCTTCATCAAACAATAAAAATGAGGACAATATTGATTAAATCATATCCTTCATTTTGTTGAACTTTGTTCCTTCACAATCAACTATTTCGAGCATAAATCTAGGTTCCGAATGGATGAAAGTCGCTTTAGTGAATCTAAAGTCAGGCCAAACGCCAATCTCTATTGCAATCAATAAGATGTTGAAGCACAAATCCTCAACTTTTAGTTGCATTTTAGAGCAAAACTCCTCTTTTAGGCAAAGAAGATGCTAGAATCGCGTTATGGTACTTGGACAAAGTCTACTCAAATCTAACCTATGATGAACACTTACTTGAAGTCGGTGCTTAATTTCATGTACGTTTTATTAGACGTCATTGAGTATTTTAGAGGCGCATTCGATTTTAGAATCACTGATAGTTTGAGCATCAATGCTTTGGTTTACTTGGAGGAGTTGTTGGAAGTGATGTTGAGTTCCATCGTGAAATTGGCAAAGGTTTACTGTAAGGTATGTTTAGTTGGATGTTAATTAATGGAAAGGAGTGGAACGGAATGGAACGGAACGATTTATAATGGAATGAAATGTGAGAGGGATAGAAGGGTTCATAAAATAATATGATGAAATGTTATTTAGAAGATGGATGAAATGAAATATAATGTATGATAAATGACTATTATACTCCTAAGATTAAAATAGTTGTTGCAATAAGTTTGACGCTATGATTTTAAAACAAAAATCATGTTTAATTAAAAAATCACGGTTGTGGCTTTTTTAAGTCACAACCGTGACAAATAATTTTTTAAATATATTTTCTATTTTAAAATAATAAAAATTTTAATAAACAACACGAGAAGAAGAAGAAGTAGTAGAACACAGAGAACGAAAAGAGAAGTCTGGAAATGATAAACTTGTGGACCGTAATAGATATATGTGTGTGTGATAAGCTTGTGGATCATAATAAATATGACTGGAGAAAAGAGCGGTAGGGTTAGAAGAAATAATTGTAGTAAGAAAAATTATTGAGGGTATATAGATAGTATGTACTTATTAGTTTACGTTCCATTCTAAACCTTTCGACCCTCAACTAAACGATAAAAATGTGTTGTGTTCCATTCTGTTTTGTTACCAACTTCTTAACTAGACAGGGCCTTAAGTTTTGATGAAGAATGACGTGGCTACTGTATTGCTGTACTTTGGGCAGGCGAAGAGTAATCCGATAGGAGACTTGGAATGACAAGAGGTTTGGAATAAAATAAATGAATTCATACATAAGGAAACTCGCAAGGGTCTTGAAGTTGGAATGGGAATAAATATGTATCCCTCTTCCTCACTCCTAGGACAAGGGTCTTGAACTAGTTTTAAGAGACATTACTGTCTAGTGAAGTTACAAAATATTGGGAAGAGGGATACAAAAAGGACGATGAAGAGGGTTGTGCGAGGGACGATAAAGCAGCGTTACGGGGACCGTTCCGTACCAGTCGGACGGTACCGTACCAGTCAAGAACCAGAACGGTACCCGTGTTTAAGGTACCGACCCTAGGTACCGGTTAGTACTGGGCCTTATCTGTCGTTGCCAACCGGTACCCACGATACCGGATGGTATCGGGCCGGTACCATAATTCCTCAACTTTTGAGGACGAAAATTAAAAAAAAAACCTAATCAACCCCCCCCCCCCCGGGGAATCCAGCTCTGGCGCCTATCTTAGTCTCTCTGCGTCTCTCGCTCTCACCGTTGTTCGTCACCGACTCACCACTGCCTCTCATCTCTACTTCTCAAGTCTCATGCTTTTGATTTTTCTCTCTCATCGTCGCTCACTTGCTCCTCCGGCACCGACTCATCCTCTCCTCTCGGCTCTTGCTGTTGTCGTCGTTCTCTCATCGATTCCTGACGGTTGGCGGCACTCTCCGGTGGTCCTCGGCTGCTCCTCCACCACGCGACGTCTTCACTTCCAATTGTTGCCACCTCGCTCGCTCCACGCCTTCCTCTGTCGCTAGTCGCCTGCTCCAGTCTTCACGCCTCTGCCTGTCGCCATCAGCCACCATCTCCGAAAGATCAAAACACCTATTGTGAAAATTTTTGATAATTGTTGGGTGAGTTTTTTCCTGATAATTTTTGTGACTTTGTGTTTGTGCTGCTGTGACTGAGATTGTGATGGTTTGAAGATAGTTTGTAATTGAGATGGTTTGAAGTTGGTGACAGTGTGAATATGATGAAGGCATGAAGATTGTGTTTGAGAATTGAATTGAGACTGAATTGTGATAAATTGTTTGTGTTGGAGTAAGTTGGTCATTTGTAAAAAAATTGTGAAATTTGTGGTTGATTATTGGTTCGGTTGGAACTTGGATTATGGTTTTGCTTTTTGGTAATAAAAATTTGAAAACATAAAATTTGTGTTTGGCATTGGTTTGGTTGGATCATGGACGAGATTTGGTAATTAAAATTTTAAAATGGGTTTGGCTTTGGTAATGACTAATGAGTTGGTATTTGGCAATGAAAATGTGTTTGGTATTGGTATTTGGTAATGAAAATGGGTTTGGTAATGAAATGGGTTAGTATTTGGTAATGAAAATGGATTTGTATTTGGTTATGAAAATGAGTTTGGTATTGGTGTTGGTATTTGGTATTTGGTATTTGGTATTTGGTATTTGATTCATTTGTTAATTGTTTGGTTCATGAAAATTCAAAGTCATATATTGCAATGTATTGTGGTTAATTGTAATGGTTTG
>JANZXR010000002.1:7644470-7656617 GCA_027575705.1 Erythroxylum echinodendron | reverse complement strand
TTATTATTTTCAATATAATTTCTTATAATTTTTTAATAATTATAATTTATTGTTTACTAGGAGCCTTAATAGTACAAACAGTTCAAATGATCTAATTTTCATTGATAACATCGATGTTTTAGCGGATTGGGTTTCTAAACAACCGAATTTGATAGATATCAATAACTTGGAAGATAATCTTGGATAAGAAAGCCTTGACATGTCATTTGGTGCATTAAATTTGAATTATAATGAAGATGAAGCTCCTCTCAATGATGAGGATTTTGTACCAAATGATAACTAAGGTCAGTACAGTTATAGCGGGTATCCTCTTGTTGACGATTGAATTTCGTTGCCGGCTATTTTTCATCTTCTTTTAATTTTACTTATATTTGATGTTTATCAGTTTATGTTAAATTCTATATATGTGATGTAATTGTACATGTTTTTGTTTCAGGTTTGACTTCAACTTGAATGTTTCCTCGTTACGATAAAATTGTAATAGTTAAAGGATATTTGTTGTTCTTTTATTAGATGCTTTGATGTAATTATTATTTATTAAAATCTTGAAATTATATTATCATAATATTTTAAATACTTTGTATTATTCTTATTTTTATATTTATATTATAATGATTGCCTTTTTTATATTAATTATGGTTATTATTTATATGTGAAATATTTAAAAATTAATGTCATTTTATATTAAATTATTAATTATGATTATTATTTATTATTATGATTTTTGAAAACATGGTTGATGTAAACCTGTAAAGTATACAGTATATAACTGTACAATATATCAGTGGACTATTTTGCAAATTTTAAAAATTTTAGAGACTATTTCATAAATATAAAAAATTACTCTAAATAGTATCCGGTATTGACCGGTACCGGTACAGTACCATACCAGAACTTAATCCGGTACCGAGTCAGGTACGGTATTCGCAACTTTGCGATAAAGACAGAGACAAATAAGCTAGGTAAATTAGAAAATTGAGGGTTAGGGAATTGGGGTTTTGTTGACTTGGAATTAGTTAGGGTTTAATTAAATTTTATTGGTATAATTAATTTTATTTAAGGCAACTTAAAATAAAAAGATCAATTAATTAATTAATTATAGATATTTTAAATAAGGATCAATCCTACAAAGTCATAGTAGAAGACTAATGAAATTATATTTCTGTTACATTTTCGTCTACGTTTACAAAGTATTAAGATAAGATTTAATTTGAATAGTGTAAAACGTTAAATTTTAATTTGAATTCATGCATAAATTTTAGAGTTAAATTGCTACTTTTGGATAAACAGTACATAATTATGTTAAGTTTATATTAAAATGTTTTAATGGTATTGCAAACCTCTGGTATATGGCATTTTAGCTGGGAAAATTGGGCCACGTGAATGCTAAAGTGGCTTTTGTGAACTTTAAAATTTATTTTAAAAATATTTTTTAACTTTGAAATTATTAAAAATATTTAAATATTATCTTATAATCATTAAAAAAGTGAATTAACTCATTTGGCCAATAAAATGACACCTAACGTCAACAAACCTCACTATTAACATGTGAAATTTATCTTATATTAAAGAACATCGCATTGAAATATGTACTTCCCATAAACCTAGCTTTTGAAACTTATATCTCGGTGTGTTTTCATCATCCATCTAATCCCATCACCCAAAAGTTCATGTTACCTAGTTCATAGATCAAAACACCAAATTATAAATCCACATGTAACAGTAGGGATTAGAGGCATCATACTTTTAGGGAGTGCATGATTAGTTGGTATGGTAAAAAAGGAAAGGGTAAGGGTAAGGACCGAAGAAGATTGGTTGGTAATATAATATAATTAGGTTAATAATATTTTCGTTCACTTTTTGGAGTAATACTGCATACTTCCCGTTCTTCGATATATTCACTATAAATTTTATTACTATTTTTTTAAGTGAACTAAGCACACCTTTAATTTTTAAGCAACACCAATTCTTCAATTTGTGTTTAATGTTACGTGACTTTCAACGCATATTGAAGGACTTATTGGAGTGACAAAAATCCTAGTAGTTGATTTTATAGTTGCCCAAAATATCTCATGAGTTTTATTTAATTATTTTTGTAAATTTGAATATGTAAGAACGTAAATTATATGGAACTATTAATAAATAAATATATTTTAATGATTCTTACAAGGTTGGGAGTTACAAGCTTTTTGATTAATATGATGATTTATTCATAGAAATGCTTATTAATGTTATTTATACTTGAAGAGGGAAAATGCTAACTTAAAGTATTAGTTAGTTATGAGTAATAAAGGGATAATTGAAGACAAAGAAATATGTAAAGAAGTTGTTAGAAGATTAAAAATTGAGGAGCAGATCATGAGAAAGTAAAGCAGATGGAGTATGACCGTGTTAGATTAAATATACAAGAACAGAATCACTTAGATTATGTCAACTGCAGGTTCTTTGCATATGCATGTACAACAAAATCATGTACTTGAATTACGTTAGATTTAAACAAAATCACGTACTTGGATTATGTTGGATTTCCACAGGTTAAAAAAACACTACACTGCAGATTTGTTTCTATTACAAAACCACAAAAGAAGAAACACACGCCGATTCTCTATATGCAACAAATAACTACCATTGGTAGTTATTGAAAGCATAATTATAATGCTACCTCTCATGAGTGTAAAATATGATTCATTATCTCCCACTCACACATGATGGGTAAAAACTCTGCAGTGCTCATACTTGTTCAATAACCGATGTGACCAGCATACGATGAGAGCACACTGCCATATATCTGTTAGGAGTATATGACATCTCGATTAATAAATTGATCCTAGGACTTATGTGTCCGTAAGTAGACATTGTATGCTATACCCTAGGTCATATCTCGCATTTCTACTTTTCTTTGATCTCATTTATTTTTATTTTGTGTCATGACTGTATTCAAGTTCTTTACTAAAGAGATGATGACCATCTATAAATACTTTTCATGCGAGTCAATGATCTAAAATAAATGACCTTCCTTTGTTCTCAATTCTCTTTTGAATTAAATTTAATTTGCTTTCATAGAATTATTCCATAGGATCACATCTTGCATGATCTTTTGGCAATAACTTAAAGTAACAAACCTTAAATTCAATTCTCAAGAATGAGACAAGAGTTATAGGAGTATATGACGAGGTTCTTCTTAACCTCAAGGGTCTCACACAATGTAAGATGAGATCTGGAGACTTACATTAATCCCTTTTATGATCAGTTTTTGCACATATGGTATGAGTCATGTGCTACGGTATTTATCCACTTCATTTAACTTGAACATCTTTTATTCAAGAAATACCGTACAGATGATAGTTCAAATATACTTAATGTTTACTTAAAATATGTTTAGAACTCGCATCTGGCAACGTAAGACAGATATAATGATCATTAAATCACTTTGAACCAATTTCCTTTCAGCATTTTTGGTTTAAATTTCTCGCTTTCAATTATCACCTAGATAATAAACTTTAAACATGTCTCATCTCTAGCGAGCATAAACACCATAGGTGATTTCCCGTGTGAGAGGGTCAATCTATAATCTGTCTCATATACTTATGATTCATCCTAAAATATATTACTTATAATTCTCTTCAATCTCAAAACGACGTCAGAGAATTATTCCTCAATTACTTCGTCTTAAACGAGGTTCATCATAAACTAATTCATGATGGATCTGATTGCTCCCACTTGGATCAGTCATGATAGAGAACCTTTCTGTAGAATTGCTCCCACTTGGTTGAAGTTCCTCATCTTGATTCTTCGTAACAGAATCATTCTAATCAAGCGTTTCATATAACAATAGCTCTTTACCTATTTTGCTTTGCTTGGGAAAATTATTCTCTAAGAATGCAAGGTATATTAATTTCATCTATTTAATTGGAGTGTCTAGTTTTTAACAAGACTTTTCACATGTTAATTGCATGCACTTTTCTATTTAACATATTTCCAGCTAACTTATTTTCAGGTAACTTACAAAAGCAACATATACGCACATGTTAATTTGCAACTAACACAAATGCATTTCTAGCAAACATACGCAAGCAACATAAATACATACGTTGATTCCCAGCTAACATAAACATATTTCCAGTTAGACACAAGCGACATAAGCACACTTGTTTATTTTCACTTAACATAAACACATTTCCAACTACTAAGTTTTTGAGTAGAAATTTAGCAATAAGGATCACACTAAATTATTTGCGTACCTTCCAAATTGTTGACCAATTCATAAATAAGCTACATTCATTCTATACAAAAGATATATCCAACTATTGCATAGGGTTATTTGTTGGAAATTAAGCTATGGTGCTGTAAGAATTTGGCATCATCTCCCATACTTATATGGATTATCTAATATTTATATAACATTAATAGGGTATTTACGCAATAGAGATATATGGTAAAATTGTACTTTAATAACAATCTAACCTTAGCTCTAACTAGACTAAAAGGAACTTGAGTATTTTATGTACTTTTATATCTTCTCTTATTGAGGCCAAATTTTCTACTCGTGTCTCACAATTAAAATTCCCTTTTTTTATGATAACTTATGAGGACTCTTCACTTTTTTTGTTCCAATTTGACCTTTCTCTTATTCTTCTTTGGCCTATGTAACATGACTCTTTACATATTTTATTATGAGCATTTGGTGGATGGAAATCTTTGTCCTTTAATTGTTATAATAGATTGTTATAAACTTTCCTAAACATATCTCTATGGTAACACTAATTCACATATGCCTTGAATTATTTGCTAAGCATAGAATATGACGTTAATGACATAAGTGGAAAGGTACTCATAAAGTTCGCATGCCCTACATTACATGTGCTCTCCCTTCTCAAGTAGACTATATGTATATCATCTCCATTTAGTTATTTTATATGCGTGTCTTTATTCCAATGACTCTCCATTTTATTACATTCAATTTAATCTTGTTCAGCTTTTCCCCACTTTCTGTAATTTCTTTATTCTATCTTCTAGCTTGTTTCTTCATATCTAAATGTCTCCGTTATCGTAGGCTTAATAGTTTCCAACATACTGAATATAGTTGCATTTATAACTCATGATATTGTCTACAAATTGGACATTTAGAATCAATATTTTGGTCTTAAGAAAATAAGTTTTCTTAGGACATTCAAGTAGATCATGGATATATCCAAGTGCAAGTTAGTTTAATGTATCATTTATTAGAAACAATTGTATCTTTAGCAAGGCATACGCTATTTATAGAGTTTTATGGAACTTAGAAAGGTCCCAAACATTGAATTCAAGACATTGTGTCAGCTATAGTTGATAGTAATTTGTTTTGATAATAATGGAAGATGATTCAAAGAGAGCTCTGTTTGAGACATAAAGCGCCGACATAAAAATAATGGTAGACGGTGGCAAAGAGAGCAAAGACAAATTTTGGTGAATGTTATGCAAACAGACTTGGATCTCATGAAACTCCAAGTTATACAAGTGAGGAGCCACCTCCCAACTATGTGCCTCATGATTATTAGTTAGTCATCATTCATAATCAACTAGGTTATATGTATAGGTGGAAGGAATGATACCGTGGAATAAAGTACTTGCTAAATAATCGTATGGTAAGTTGAATGATGGGCTTGCCTAGGAAAAAGTGTATGTACGAGTTAAAAAGAGTAATATTTGAAAATTATCTAATAGCTATCTCCATCTTTTCTCGTACGCTATAGTCTATAGAATTTAAAAGGGTATTCTAGAGATTTTCTAATTGGTTTTACCAAGTACCAAGTACCAAGTACCAAGTACCAAGTACCAACCCAATAATGAAATTTCACAAATTTCTATGTTTTTAGTTTCTCTTTTATAAATGTTCAATTTAATATATGAATTACACGTACAACCAAAATAGTATTATATTTAGCAAGAGGGATCACTTTGCCTTGATAAATAGAAAAGTAATACTCAAACTAATTATAAATTAATATAATTATCACAATTTTAATAATTTAAATAATTTCAAAGTTGAGAAAAATTTTAAATAATTTTTTTAAAAATCACACCAATATTTAGTCGCTCAATTTGTACAAATAACATGCAGAATAATGGTGTCATAATAGAGATTTAAAATGAATTTAATAGAGTTAAGTTTTATAGTATAAATAATATAAACATTAAAGTGTAAATTTACACTTTGATGGTTTCTTATAAGCTCCAACAACTTTATTAGGGAGGTTTCCAATTCCAAATGAAAGTTATATACATTAGAGTAAAAAGTAAAATATATGTTAATGATAAGAGTTTTTTTAGAATAAAAATTCATAACTATTACTTTTTTGCATGTTTTGAATAAAATTTTAAGTGTATATAACAAATTATGTATCTTAAATAAATTAGTTATCGTCCAAACAATTCAAGTGACTAATGAACAATTTTTTTAATACATTAGAATTTCAACCTCCAAATCTTTAAGAATATTGTGAAATCATAAAAACTCGAATACAAAACCTTTTAACATTATTTAGAAAAATTTCAAGGATCAGTTACATCACCCTTAGTCCTTAAGGTCACGTATAAGGAGTATTTTCCTTATAGTTTCTTCGATTGAGTAACAAATTTTCCATGAATGTCCGTCCATCTGAATTATCGATTTCTGTCAGCAATATTCTTCGGGGACATTTTCAGCACTTCAGGCGTTGTCTATTGAAGCAAGCATCAAGCATCACTTCACTTTATCCCAAAGCATATTTTCCGATAAAGTAATTTGATCGGTGTATGGAAAAAGTGAATTCAATTGACTCAGTCAGGGCCCTCGTGAAAAAGGCTATATATCTGTAATGCGCCATCACTCACTAGCCTTCGCTTGTTCAAGTAAATGCATATATTTATTTGATGATAAGAGAATGGGTCGTCAACTTATGACAATGAGAATTAAGGTTAACTTATTTTTAAAGAAAGCTCGATAAAATTTTTGCAAATTAATATTTTTATAAGAAAATTTAATTTATTAAAATTTTATTGTTACTAATCAATTTATTTCATTGTTGTTAAAATGAAGGGCAATTCTTGATGTTCTTAAAGAAAACAGTAAGAAAAATCAGTTTTCTAAATCATCAGCTTTAGAAGGAGCATTATTCATACAAAGCCCGGTCCTAAGCAAGGGTTGGAAAAATATCTTGTGAAGAACAAAATAAGCAACAAAAAGTACCCATTTTGTATCATTTTATTCTGTATGATGATCAAGAACGTAATATTAATCCTCATAAAGAGTAATAAAAAAGGTATTTACTTTACTTCTTTTTAGTTTTTACAAAGTTTTGTTCTTGACTTTCATAAAAAAAATAAAAAGAGATGAAATAAAAGATCTTTTTTTTATTTTAACCAAGGCTTATAAAATTGTCAGAAACTGCCCTGATCATACACCTACGAGAGATAACGTCCATCTTATGTAGTTAGATTATATACACCTTAATTAGATATACTAACCAAAGCAATGCCATTTTGATGAACCTTGTGTTTGAATAAAAGAAAGTAGGGAAAAAAAAAAGAAGCAAATCTTAACCATAATGCATGCAGCAATGTAAATTATTGTTAATGATGTGATACTACATTTTATAAAAATTGAAAAGTTGAAACTGAGAAGCAGTATATGATTTAAACACCCATTTTATTTTCTGATTTCATCAAACCGTTTCCATTTTAGCAGCAACTTTGTTTTCATCAACACATCAAAAATTCTCTAAAAATTTTCTTGACATGGATTCTACCTTCAAGAACAGTTTTACTACTAGGTTCTAAATCAGAAAAAGAGTCATTTTTGTTTAAGTTGGGTAGTTTATGGGTCAATGAGCCTTTGTTGCACTTTGCGTGCACGTGGAAGCAGAACACCACGTCAACTTAAACGATCCAACAGCTGGAAGACAAAAGTGGTCAAGCATCCCTGAAAATGTACAACTCCAAATAAACTTCTATTCTACGGTGACAAGAAGAATAACTTGCTAGGATTATATACATGTTTAAGCTTATATATTCATTTCATATAAGATCAAATTTCACTTATATTTTAACACTTATCTTCAAGGCTTAATATGTGACATAGTCTATCGTGTTGAGATGGCGACGACTAATCTAATAGTAACTTGCTTTAAGACTATATTAAATTTTAAAAGATTAAGTCCAACTAAACTGAGCACATACAAATTCAAATGAAGTTTTATTCTAAAATTAATCGCTAATAAGAGGAGTAACTCACTATACTTGTATGCATGTGCAAAGTCACGTATTCTTCCATGCGGGACAAACTTCCACTTATACAAAGACTACGACTATAATTAAATTTCTCAAGCAATTCCTTAATAAATTTAAGGATTAGATTCCAAAGTCAAAAACGAACGAAAAGGGAAGGTTAAATCATCAATTTGCAAGCTTTCTATGGTTTAAATACAGTAGTTGAGCATTACAAGCACTGTCCATGTTAGAACAGGGGTTTATTGTGTATTTACAGTTCATTGCTTCAGCTGCAATATGCATATGGTTTTCAAGTCAAGAACTTCTCCAACAAGTTGCCAAAGAAGAAGCTTGATTTGGCCCATCCTCTAGACTCAGGCTGTCTAGCACCCCCAGTAGTCTTCTTGACATCAAGCATCATTGTGTGGCCAATTTCTTTGCGGAGTGCTTCAATGGTCTTCATATCCACCGGATTCCCCGAAGCATCTCTTACGTAGAAAACATTCATGGCTTGCTGTCCTTTCGTTGTCACACCTGCTCTTGTCACAGATAATCCATTCTCTCGAAGAACCCTTGTCACTTCGGATAGCAAGCCCACCCTGTCCTTTGCACAGAGCTCCAAGCTCAGACCCTGCGTTTTAGAAGGGGATTTTTATATTCTCTTTTTGCAAAATAATGGTGACAAGAGAAGAAAGGGTGAAATATTGACAAATTTTTTAGTTAAGACTTGTTACTCACCTCACTTACTCTTCGTCTAATAGCAGCTTCAAGACATTTGATGACTCTATGCTTCTCTCCATCACTATCGAGTATGCAACCATCCATGTGCCGTATATAGTACTCCTATAATTCACAATGCCTGGTTAGTTAGTTCTCCAATCTAATAATTCTTAAGGAAAATTTTGAAGGGCACAACTCATCTTCAGGATGGAATGAAAACTAATAACTACACAAACAAAAATTGACGGATCTTTTACAATCAGACTCCTGCAAATTAAAGCAAATATTGCCCTGCATGCCAGCAAAAAAAAGCCGCAATGTCTTGTTGAAACTTTAAAGGAGCAATCTTTGTCATACACTGTTACCGATAAGTACTGTGTTTCCCAAGTGCATACGATAAACTACATAGTTGACAGTCGCCATTCAAAATAAGCTCAATATAGTTTCTTCATACATATAGCAAACAACTTTCACAGTTCATTTCTTCCAATGATTATCCGATTCATTTAGAAGGGTCAAATGTACCTGAGTGGCATAGGGGCCATCGGAGGAGATCGATGCATGAAAAACAACATATTGCATGTCCGTGAGAGTGCACACAATGTCAAACAACAACTTTGCCCGATCTTTGCAACGTACACTAACTACCGAGTACCCTTTGTCCTCACAACGCTCAATTGTTATATTTGGTTTGAAGGAAGGAGAATCAGCTTCAGTAACTACTCCTACACCTTCATAATCCCTATCAGCAAACAACATTTGGTGCAGTCTACGGTCAGTGTGGGTGAAACCCATGGAGAAATTCATACGAGCAGCTTTCTCATCATCCTCACAACCACGTAAGATGTTCTTAAGCTGCTCCTCCATAATAGATAATCTGGTTGGGTCATCTACAGCACGACTTGTGGTATCATCATTGACGTAAAGAACACATGCAATTCGTCTATTATGTGTCCAAACTTCAGCAGCAAAAACATTGAAGTGAAGGTTGGCAAGGACAGCTGATATTTCGGACAGAAATCCGGGACGGTCCCTGCCAATGAGTTCTATGACTGTGTGATCACCAACAGAGTGCACTCCAATCTGTTTGCCTGGCCACGCCTTTGCTTCATCTTTGTTGTAGCCTTGGGGACCTAGAGCCTGTTGTAACCAAGCCATTATGAGAGATTGCTAATGACTCACACTGATAAATATAGAAGAGGCACTAATTCACCAAATTTCCATTAGTCTTTCATTTATTTGCCCACGTAGTAGAATGATATTGATTGGCTTCCTTCTATCAGAAAAGATTTGTCATCAACAAACTTGAAATGCACACTTTTACTTTAATTACAATATCCTTCACAAAGTGATGATTAAGTAACTTTGAAAATTGGCATAATCCCTTGATCAGAATGGGTATGAAAGCCTAGATTGACACACAGAAATAAGGAAAAGATAGGACAGCTTTTTATGATGTCAATACTCAGGAGAATGAAATTAAACACTCAAATCAAACTTGTTTGATATAAGAGGATGGAAATTAGAGAATCAAATGATGCAGGACTTGATATAGGGAAATTTGAGAAGAATACGGGAAAAGGAGAAAACAGTGCGATAGAGGGAGAAGCAGGACTTAGTGAGAAACAGAAGACGATCGAGATGGAACAAGAAGAGAACAGAGAAGAAAGTAACAGAACTAAGAAGCCTGAAGAGAGCACGAGGAAAGAAGTTGAAGCCCATCTCAAGACAAAATCCATGCTGTAAAAACGAAGCTAACCCCGACATCAGTAAATCATGCAAAATCAGCATATTTGTTCCACACCCTAAAGGGTGGTTGCTCTTCATCAACCCCAGTCTTATGAGGCCTAAAAATTTTTGTCCTTTCAACCCTGGAAATATTCAGAGACTGGTGTTATTTTGGATTCACTATTTTAAAATGAAAAATAAACGCAAACCATCTCTATCTTTAAATTTCATTCCCACTGTCAAGTAGAAATTGGTAAATTTAAGCAGGAATGCAATTTGATTTGAATTTTAGCACAGCAAATAAGTACAAGAAGCACATACCTTCTCTATGTAGGCTATGGTTTTGGTATCTGTAATCTTCTTCCCTAGTTGATCAGTGACGTGAAATACTGTTCATCACGATAAGTGGTGTCAAAGGAAGACAGAAGGAAAAAACAAAAGAACAGAAAGAGTAAACTCACATCATAATAGACATAAGTGATATCATGTACTTGCTAAATGCATGGCATGGAGAATCAAGATTAGTGTCCTTTGGAAAATCATAATTAAGTTGGACACACCAGAGAAACTGTTGCTATGCACAGGTCATTATCTCTTATTTGAAGTGAAATAACAAGGACCGATCGAAGAAAGGATATACTTACTGTCCATGAACCATCCTCCATCAGAGGATATGTAAGCTTTGGTGATAATCAGGTCAAGATCAGTTAAGATCTGCACAACTTCTAGCAGAATTCCAGGCTTGTTCATGCTATCAACCTAAAAAATTAAATCCCATGCTATTTATTTTGTCATTGCCATGCAATCATGTGAGGTCAAACATAAAGCAACAATGACTTAGAAGCATAATGCAACTTTAAACTCAGAATATGGAAATTTAACTGATCTTATATTCACCCAGTACTGGTGAAGATGGAAAAAACACAGATAGCCCTACACAGTCTAATGTCGAGCACAATGGTATTGCAAAACTTGGTCAAATATATCATAGAAAACCCTTGAAAAATGACAGCCATAGCAATCGATTTTACCTTTACAAGGGTGCAATCACTGCAGCTTGTATTGTCCACAGATACCCTGCAAACAAGAGAAATTAAGACGGGTGAGTGGCAAGGAAAAACCAGAAAGAGACAGGATTAGACCAAGAAAAAGAAGTCTTAAAAGTGAAGCAGAAATGAATCTTGCTAATAAGAAATTTCGCTAATTACCTTGGGGGGTTGATCCTTGTACTCAAGTTTTCATATTCAGGATCAAAGTACGGCCAACAAACCTTAGCCATCTGAGCTAACTTCCTTCACTTAACTCTGGTTCTTTTGAAGTGGAACCACTAGTCAGGCTGATAGTTGAACCTGTTATTGCATTTTCAAAATTCATTTCCTAGCAGTATAACACGATACTGTTGTTAACGATCAACCATGCACAGATAAACAACTAAGGAGCAGAAATTGTAGTGAGAGAATCTAGTGTGAGAAA
>JANZXR010000002.1:7601117-7626281 GCA_027575705.1 Erythroxylum echinodendron | reverse complement strand
TAATAATGCAAATATGGTAGACTTTGGAACTACTAACTTAGTTGTAATGGTTTTGGATTTGCATATTGGTATGATCACAGAACTTCACATGGCCTCTAACAAAGTTACTAATGTAGCAACCCCATTGCTATAAGGTACATACCAGAACATCTATACGACATTCCAGTACATACCCTATGACAACGGCATGTTACAGCCTCATTTTCACTTTACCACATGGTAATTTATTTTGTTTAAACATGGTATCTACTATCGTACAAGAAAGTCACCAATTTTTTAAAACAAATTTCTTCTTTTCATTTCATAATACAGAATGTACATACATTGTAGCTTTCCAAAAATTTATACATGTACATCATCTTGCATGTACATGTACATCATCTATACATAACTTACGAAAAATTTTTATACACATAATTCACTCTCCTCTTGCGTGTGTTTACCTTATCATTTGGTGTCAGAGTGAGGTTTTACATTTTTATGTTTTACTGCACATGATAGATCAAGGCAAACACCTTGAGAAGTTTTGAAGGACAATCTGTCTCAAAGCCTCCCTACTTCAATGGAAACAACTACTCATTCTGGAAAGAGAGAATGACCATATATCTCTAATCTGTAGATATCGAGGTGTCGTAGGCAATTAAGTTGGTGCTACAATTCCACTTCCAATAACGTAGAAGTATAGACTGATACTCACAAGATAAATGCACAATTAATCACTATCGTAAAACATCACCTGATATGTGCATTGTCTCCAGAAGAATATGAAAAGATATTCTACTACTCTACAACAAAGAAATATGTGACAAACTTCAAGTCACGTTTGATGGAACAAACGAGGTAAAGAAGCATAAAATAAGTCTTTTAGTGCATCAGTACGAAACTATTGGCATGAAATAGGGAAAGACCATAGACGAATTCTTCGGACGTTTCAATAATATTATCACCCCCCTAAAGAACTTGGGGAAAGATATATCCCAATGACGAGCTCATAATGAAGATTCTGAGGTCACTACCAAAGGAATGGATACCTAAGGCGACAACTCTAGAAATGACAAATGATTTGGACATTATTTCACTTGACCGGCTATGAGAAAATCTAATGGTACATGAACCGAGCTTAGGCGAGATGAAGGATCTTCTTACAGAAAAGGAATAGCATTGAAAGCAACTGACGAATCAAACGGTGACGAAAGTGACACTAAGTTACAAATAGATGGAGATGACGAATTTAATTTTATGGTCAGAAAATATGTCCACTTCTATAAAAAAGAAGGTGATGAAGAAAAGAGAAGGAAATAAGAAACCTGGAAATAACAAGTTCATATCAAAAGGCAGCAGCAACAATAGCAATACAAAACAATCAAATTATATGCTATCACTGTAAGAAGCCTAGACACACAAGACCATAATGTCCTCTTCTTCAAAAGGACAAGTAAGAGAACAAAAAATCTAAAAAACAAGCAATGACTACAGCCTGGTCGGATGAGGATTATGAAAACTTTGAAGAAGAAAAATCAGAAGAAACAGGCAACATTTGCTTCATGGCTGAATTAGGAGATGATGGGCTATATTATTCTAACTCTGATATTAAAGTTGATGAATTGAAAAATAAATATCATGAATTGTATGATCAGTACAAAACATTGATGGTGAAGTACTTCAAAGAAGTTGAGAAGTCCAAAAGCAATGGTACATCTCTGAAGAGTAAGATTAATCATTGAAATCTGCGAATGAAAATTTGACAACCAAAATATGTCTCTTAAGATTAATTATAAGCAAAAGGTTTCTAAAAAGGAAACTTTAGAAGAAAGAATAGCTAAGCTGAAAAAATACGATGCTAAAAAGTGATTATAAAAAGGTAAAACAGTTAAAAGAAAAAGTAATCACCTTAAAACTTGAAAAGGATTAAAGTGTTGGAAAGATTCTATCTCTAAAAAAAGATTAGGAAAATTTTGTTGATAAAAGGAAAAATCTTAATACATTATTTGGTAGCAGTAAATGCACTTTTTGTAAGGTTGAAATTAGATACAATAAAAATAACAATATTAGGCCATATAAAAACTTCTTTTTTAAATCCTAACATTAACAGTTCGACTGATGGAGATAAGACTCTATCCTTAATCACATTTTAATAGTGCTTGAGTGTTCCCTTCTGGTGGAAGGTCTTTAATTTGTTCCTCCATGCTCCGACCACATTTGATGTGGTCGAATCTTTGTCTGCAATTTCGCGGCGGCTAGGGATTTTACCATTGTAATCAGCTTCCTAGGGAGACGCCACTATTTCTTTGGTAAGCAGAGGAAAATCGGCTTCTGATACGGAGGGTTCTTCTCTCTCGATGCTAGAAAGGGAGGCCAAAAGGCCTGTCATTGTGGCTGTAGCCTCAAAGGTGGGGGAGGTGAGATCGCGGCTGTGATAAGGTTCAAAAGGGGAAAAAGAAGGTTAAAGGGGTAAGTTTGGGTGAAGAGAGAGGGCAGAGGTTTTGGGTTATGAGAGAGTTGAAGTTCTTCAGATTTGGATCTGGTCGCGTCAGATTTGGAAAGACATGGAGTGGGTTTGCTCCCCCTCACGCCGCTGCCAATCCCAGACGCACGCCTCTCGCTGGGTCTCCTCTTGTTGTCTTATCGACGTTGGAAATGTTGATGGTTGGGTCTTCTCTCTTTATGCTTCAGTATCACATCACTGAATCCTCTCCTCCACGCAGTGCCTCACCCCTATTCCACCTCGCTCTAACCTCGCACACCAGAAGCCCAGAATCGCCCTCTAATGTTTCCCAGGAAGATGATGTTATGTAGTTCTTCCAAACGTTAGTTTTCATGCACTTCTTTAATCACGTAAGGAAAACGGAGACAATTGTTGAATAGAATTGTTTGATTTTTTAAAAATTGAAAATTATAAAAGATTGAACATTAAAATGAAAACATATAACAAAGTTTGGCAATTTGTGATTTACTATTCCTAAATTATTAATATAATATATTTTAATCGTGTTCATTATTAGATAACTAATTTATTTTTATGTTTTAATGTCCATATTATTAACATGTAATTGATATTAATTCAATTTTTTATAATTTTTTTGAGAGAGGTATAATGAAAAGTTGATAAGAAATAGGAAATAAAATAGTTACAATTTATCAATCATACATATTCTTTTGGTGGATTCTGTGGTAACGGTTTTGTGACGGTCAACTTGTGATGGATATATAAAGGAGAAACATAAAAGTGGGTGGTGGGGAGGCCATTTCATTTCATTGTCACCCTCAGAATCTCATGCTTTTGCTCTGTGGAGGAAGGCAACACCCCATTGATTCCCATCACGATCTCATATCCTTAGTTTGTGTGGTCACCACTGTTTGTAAGTCCAGAAGATCATGGCAAAGGTTTATTTCTTTTGTCTAATCTTATATAAGATTGTATTGGTGGGGCTTCATGTCCACTCATAAGTCAATATCTGAAAATAAGCTTGTATTAGAGGCAATGAAGGCAGGATGTTCTTGGAGAAGCAACCAACCTGATTTTCTGTATACTCCGTAGTTCTTTTCTTTGTTCATGGCAGATTAGTTAAAACCATACTATTAGGATAATTTTCAAAATAAAGAAAGAGAACTTCCAAGAAAGATACGTTCTGTTCACCGAATTAATTTATGTGAAACATGTAACAGATTTATATGATTTTGTATTTCGTGTCTAACACAGTTTAGTACAATTCGAGGAAACCTTTCTGGTTGTAACAACCTAAATCCTGTTTAGGAATTATTTTTCACATGGTAGAACTGCAGAAGTTGCTGTTCTGTTAACGGAGGATTCTCCAAAGTCTCAGATCAGCACCGGACATGCGGAAAAAAGCTTCCTAAGATCAGGAACTTTTATGGAACTCCATAACCCAGTTGCAGTGAGCGGAACATTTGAGTTCACATCGAGAAAAACTTGATTTGAAGGCTAATGCTTCAAATTGCTTTTGAGTCCTCTCTTTCCCTCCAGCACATTGACCTAACATGTCTTTCCCAAACACAATCTGCGAAGTAACATTTTTCTCCGGCCTGGAAGAAAGAATAGTCTGTAAAGATTAACTTATGTTGCATGCCTTGGCTCGTCCACCAAGTCAATAAATGTTGGCCACAGGTTTGTTGTATGCCTTGGCCTCTTCTCCAGGAAATTGTCTTAGATGCATTATTTTCTTTGTGTGCGTGACATTGTTGTCAATTGCTGAAATTGCGCACAGATTGAAGAATTTTTTGGACGAAAACTTGGGATTTTAGGTATAAATAGAAGGCCTCATGGAGGCATTAGTACACCATTTTTCTTTCTTTCAAAACTATCTCTCGCAAAATTCCTTTTGGGAATTTTCTAATCAAAAGGTTTCTTGTGCCAGTCTTCTGTAATTATTTTACGTTCTTTACATATTAGTGAATTTGGTTCACCCTCCGGTTGTAGACGTAGGTCACATTTAGGGATGACAATGGGTAGGGTTCGGTTCGGGTATTACTCTACCCATATCCATATCCATTTTTTATGACTCAACCCATATCCATATCCATATCCATATCCATATCCATATCCATATCCATCAGTTTTTATGATTTACTACCCATATCCAAATCCATTAGATTGCTCGAGTTTTTGGATATCCAATGGGTTGTATAGCACATAAAAATATAACTTCTAAATAGAAAATATAAAGAATAGATTTTTGCGAACGCTTTAAATCAAAATTACTTTTAATAGTCAAGATTTTGATTTGTATGTCTTAAAAAATCATAAAATTGGAAAAATAAAATTCATAATGTCTAGTGTAAAGACAACATATATTTTTTACAATCAAGAATTAGACCAAAGACTGAAATATTCAAAGCTTCAAATTGTCTTTGCGTGAACTCCACAACATTCAAAACTTCATCTCCATATCATTTGCATTATTATCATCCTATAAGAAAATAAAATATGATGAAAAAGGTGAGGACTGAGGAGTAAAGTAGGGATTTTAAAGTTATTTCGTCTTAGAAAATATTAATATTTTATTATATTTAACCATAAATATTCAAGAAAAACATAAAAAATCGAGTTAATAAAAAACGGGTAGGATATGGGTATCCATCTGTTCGAGTTATCACTAGACCCATATCCAAATCCAAATCCATATCCATTTTTCAGCATCCATTTAAAATCTATTTTTTATCCTCAATTTCCATTTTTTCGGGTCAGGTAGTGCGGATATTAATCGGGTTGAAAACCCACTACTATCCCTAGCCACATTGATTTAACTACTTAAATTCTTGTGCCCTATCCCATTTATTTTGCCTTTTCTTTATTTTTCGTTATTAAGAATTGGGCTATTAAATTCAACCGGTATCCGATCTGAGGGCATTTTTCTTAATAAATTGGTATCAAAGCTTCTCTTGTTGGTCTAACTTACCATATGCTCTATGGTTGCCTCTAAGGTGGATCCTCTACATCAGAAAGTATTGTGAGTCTAAACGGAGCCCACTGTTCCAGTTACATCTGTGGGGCCTACTACCTCGATTTTATCTTGCAGAGCCCACTGCCTTGGTTTTGTAAACGAAGTTTAATTTTGCTTCTTTGCCTTTGGGGCCTGTGTCCAATGCTTTTGTGGGGCCCGCTGTCTCGGTTAAACGTGTGGGGTCGACTTGTCAAAAAATAGTCAGAATATCAATTTTTTAGCCATCTTGACGATAACGAAGACCTCTATTGAAAAGTTTGAATAAAGTATTAACTTCAATATGTGGTAGCTTAAGATGTGGGCCATTTTAATACAAGATGGGCGTGAGATTGCACTTGATGGAGTTGAGAAAATGCTAGCAGAAGTGGCGTCAGATAAATTCACAGATCTAGATAAAAAGGCTAGATCAGCTATCATATTGAATATCTCTAATGAGGTTTTTTAGGAGGTTGCTGGTGAAAGCACATTTAAAGGTATGTGAGACAAGTTGAAAGCCATACATATGAAAAAGACGGTGGACAATCGGCTTTATTTGAAACAGAAGTTGTACATGTTGAAGATGGCAGAAGGTACATCTATTCTTTCACATTTGAATACATTTGATTATCTTATTTTGGATTTGAAGAATGTAGATATAAAAATTCAGGATGAAAATCAAGCCATATTGTTGTTATGTTTCCTCCCCCAAGCTTTTAAATATTTTTGTGATACTATGATTTATAAGAAAGAGTCAATCTCATACAATAGTATTAAGTCTGCATTAAAGTCAAAGAACAAATTGATAGGGACATCACTGGGGAGACTAGTGGAAGTCAGGCAAAGGGACTATTTGTACGAGATAAATATGAAAATAGAGATTTTGAAAGAAGTATATCCAATGGTAGGTCAAAATTCAAACATAGAAATAAAATTTGTAATTATTGCAAGAAAAAGGGGCATATAAAGGCTGACTGCTATAAATTGAAAAATAAGGCTACTATAAATTGAAAAATAAGGAAAAAAATAAAATTGAGCAGAATACAGCAACACTGCTGAGGCTAGTGTAGCGGCGGATGAGAATGAGGGAATTATTTTTGTAGCCATAGAAGATAAAATCAGGTCTAATAATGAGTGAATTTTAGATTCGTGTTATTCTTACCACATGAGTCTCGACAAGGAGTGTTTTTCCACTTATGAGTCATTAAATGGTGGAATTGTTTTGATAGGTAATAATATTGTCTATAAAATTGTTGGTAAAAGTACAATCTGGATCAAGATATATGATGGTATTATCAGAACACTTACTAACGTTAGACATGTTCCTGATTTGAAGAAAAATCTCATCTCTTTGGGCACTCTCGATTCTCAAGGGAGTAAGTTCTCTACTGTGTGGAGTTTTGAAAATTTTTAAAGGTGCTATTGTATTGATAAAAGCTTGTAGGTCTGGTAGTTTGTATGTTTTGCAGGGATCTACGATAACAAGTGCTGCGACAGTCTCTATAGATGGTGACATTACCAAATTGTGGCACATGCGTTTAGGACACATGAGTGAGAAAGCCTTAACGTTGTTAAACAAGAGAGGCCTACTTTGTGGTCAAAGTACTGGTAAGATGGACTTTTGTGAGCATTGTATCTTTGGGAAGCAGAACCAAGTCAGTTTAAGTTCTCCATCTGTCCACAAAACTAAAGTTACTTTAGATTATATTCATTATGATCTTTGGGGGCCTTCTCGTGTTCCTTTTAAAGGTGGCCCCGGTATATGTTGACTTTCATTGATGATTATTCTAAGAAAGTTTGGTTTTATTTCTTGAAACATAAGAGTCATGTTTTCTTAACCTTTAAGCAATGAAAAGCTTTGATTGAAAAGTAGATAGGAAAATATGTTAAGTGGCTACGGAATAGATAATGGTTTAGAATTTTGTGGAGATGAATTCAATGAATTTTGCAAGAATGAAGGAATTGCTTGACATCACAACTTCAAAATGACTCCGTAACAAAATGGAGTCGTCGAGCACATAAACCAGACTCTTTTGGAAATGACTCGATGCATGATCTCTAATGCAGGGTTAACACTTGAATTTTGGGCAGAAGCTATTGCTACGGCTTGCTACATCATCAACCGCTCTCATTGTGCTCCTCTCGATTTCAAGACTTCAGAGGAAGTTTGGTCATGTACTCCTGCTGATTACCCTACCTTAAGAATATTTGAGTGTTCAGCATATATGCATGTAAATGAGTATTTTCTAATATTATTTTAGATTATAAAGATCAATAATTAGAATCATATAAAGTTTGATATTTTACGCATATATTTGGTTATGTTTATACAAATTCTATTTTTCATAAAAGGTTTTATATATTATATATGCATATTAGATTGCATGTTTTAATGTATTCTATTCTATATTTAATTTAGGTTTAATAAGACCATTTGAAATTAAATCCATTTTTAAAATGTTAAGTACATATTTAGAACATAATTATTACCTTACATTGTTATAAAAATAAACTAAAGTTTTGTTTATTGTTAAGCTTATTAAACAAACTTAAGGTTGTTTTAACCCAAATATTTTTAGTCTTATAACAATTAATCCTACTTTTTTACAAAAAATAATCGATCCTACTTAATTAATATCAATATGGGTTAAAAATTTTATTAGTTATCGATAAGGAATGTGATTCTTTTATAAATACCTTCACAACTAAATTCTATGAATCCCGTCTCTCAAATTGTTAAAGGATTTAAAGTGTTAGACAACTGAGTCACATGAGTGGCTCATATAGAATGAATTTGGTATATTTAATGATTTTACGATTGTATTTAGATGCATAATATTAGCATACATACATGAATTATGAGTTAGACAAATTGTACTCATTTGACATATCCTGAGGTATGAAACTAAAATGAATGTGATATGAATGTGCATTTCCAATGTCTTGTACTTTGGTTTACTAATGACAAGAATTGATGGATTATAATTAGTAGCTTGGAATCAATTGTTATAATTGAGAGATTGTTGCATTAATATGTATATCTAATCTAGGAAAAATGTCAAGTGGCAAGTTATAATAGAAAGTTTGTGATGATTAAATTAGGATGGATTGCATAAGTGTTGATGATGAAATGAGTTCTGGAAAGTGATGCTTGAATGATTGTTTCTGTTTTAGTTTTTGATGCATGAAAGACAATAGTTTATGAGCTGCCAAATGAGTGATTTTGAGTTAGGATTGGCTATGAAATTGATGAGGAATTAAGGTATCAGTGAGGTATAATTAATGGACTATGATGACGGTGTTTTGAATTTGACATAAAGGTGTTAGAATCTAGAAAAAAATTGAAGGAAATGGATGGTAAACTTTTGGTTCACTCATCCCATGATCGTGGGAAGGTCCTCCACGATCATGGTAATGCTTTGTAATAATAATTTCTATTTTGTGTAATTGTTGAACCACTTAAGGATAAGTCATTTTACATTAGTGTATTTGGACTTGATTGAGGCTTGAAATGAACCTAAATTGTTGCTTGATTCATTGGTTAAGGGTTGATAAGTTTAGGTTGTTAATTGATGTCATAACTTAAGGAACTGATTGTTTTAATATTAATGTATTAAAATATGGAAATTATAAGTAGTTAAAGGAATTAAGATGTTCTTATGAATGCAAATATAATTCAAAGGATATGAGTAATATGTATTAGATATAAATGAATGAACATTGGAGAACATGAAGTAATTATGAGTGAGAATTGGATAATTATATGAACGTATGTGGTTGATGAATAAATCAAGCTTACTTAAGGTATAAGCCTAAGTGCAAAATGGTAGTATACAAACTGTAAAGTTTGAATGATCTGAAAGTGTACAAGTACAGTCAAGATCTTTGTATATTAATACATACCCAGAAGGTCAATTGAGTATGCATTGAAACATGATATATACATGTGAATGATTGAATAATCATATGAGTGACAATTTAATGATGTGTGAAATATGTGTTTATTGCATGAAGATAGATACACAAGTTGATCATTAACATCTAGATATTTCCGGATCATCAAGGCAATAGCTTATCTGAAGCTTACTGTGAGTTAACCTAGAAGTGTAAATGCAATTATATGTGTTTGTATCTGATCTATATGATGAATATGAAATGTGAGAACAATTAAATGTGAAATGCGGGAATGAATATGAAATGTGAGAACAATTGAATGTGAAATGCGGGAATGAATATGAAATGCGTGAGCAATTGAATGTGAATTGCTGGACTTAGATCCGATGAATTTGACATATGTGACAGAAGCTCACAGGAATGAAAGTTATGAAACATAGCATATGGAATGATGTATCATTCTTATGCATGATCAGATAAAGGAGTTGTGACCAGAGTGACTAGTGTGAAAAAGAGCTTAAAGCTAAAAAATGTGCACAAAGAGCCACAAGCTCAGTTATTAATGAGCCCGGTATCCACAATAGGTATAAGACAGTATATGAAATGAGCTTGGTATCTACAACAGATACGAGATAGTAAATAGGCGATCGGTCACAACAAAGTAAAAATGAATGAAGCCACATCTGCATATACATCCTTATATGTATCTTATGATTGAATTGAAATGAATTATTGAATTGTTTGAAATACAGTTGAAAAGTAATTGAGGATATGTTCTGATATGAAATGTTAGTTTACCTTATATGCTATGAAAGTATGTTAAACTTGATGTACTTGATAAGGTATGATGAAATGTGATGTGATATTCAATACTGGATGATATGTAATACTTGGTGAATTGGGATATGACTTGTCTCTGTGTATCTGACTTGAGTGAATACATCGATGATGGTTCACTCACTGAGTTCAAAAACTCATCAAAATTGCATTGTTGATTTTCAGGTTCATAGGAGATATAGTTAGACTAATTGGAGTATGGCTACTGCAATTGGACATGAGTTAGTAGTTGGGATCAATTGTAACTACAGATGTCTTTAGTCATTATGCATCAAGAATAACATTTCTCACCTATTGTCAAATGTATATGTGAACTCTGAAGTGTAATGACAATTGTGATTTAACATGATTATGAATGAAACGATTCAAAATGAATGTTTGAAATGCTTTTGATATGTGATGCCTTCAATAATATGGTAATGTGCTATCCTCTTTGATTATGTTCTCGAATAATCGTCAATACGTTCGGGCATATGCTCTATGAGAGTGATATGTTACATTTTGGTATCAGAGCCTAGGTTTAGCGTATTACATTGGCATTTATCATAATATGTGTCAAATTACTTGCAACTTAAACACGTCATACACTGTCAATATCGATTAATGGTCAATTAGGCATGCAATGGCAACTGATCCCCACTCTTAGTTGCATTTAAATAAGTCACATGCGTGAACATTCATTTAGAGTCTGAACTATTAGATCCAATGAGATGAATGATGATCTGTCAGAATGTGAGAAAATAAAAATTTGTTGATATCTTGAAATAAGAGATACTACATGGTTTGATATGTTAAACATAAATTTAGTGTATTTGTATTCATAGTTATATTAGCAAGTACGATATTAGTATTGTGCTGTGGTTGTATACCTTTGAATTGATATGGATGTGAATACATTTTCATAGATTGACTGAAAAAAAGAGAAACAACGATACAGGTAGAAATGACAAGATTTAAAATGTACAAGCAAAGTTGGAAGAAACCAAAATTTTCTATGACCTTGAGAGGTTGAAGTTGGAACTGGAATGGTAGTTTAATTATCGTGTTAAAAGTTTATGATTTAGTGTAAGGTTATATCACTGGATCTGATATTAGAATTTCATGATAGTTACGAATCTTATATTTTTGCATTGATTGAGAACATACTTATGTAAGATGAAATAAATGAAAGCAATGTTAAAGTAGTGCTTTAAAGGCAATCACCTTTAACACTTTTGTACAAACTTTATTTTGATTAATAAAGCAAAAGGAATTTGTCATTGATTTGATATTCGTTTATATATGAATTGATATTGATCTTAAATCGAATTAATGAAGTCCATGATACAAAACAAGCATGAAGGAAATCATGATGAGATCATGATAATGAGATTCCTATCATGTGCAATTATATTAGTATCTAAATAATCCCTAGTCATAGGATTAATAAGACAAGACATTATTAATCCAGACAGGCTAGCACATGTTATACTCCTTGATTTAATCAAATAGTGGATCTCACAAATTGTAAGCATGAGTTGTTTAGAGTTGACATGTGGATGCTTACAAAGAATAGTAAGCACATTGAATGACCCGTAATGAGATTATCATATGGATGATCTATCGAATGTCAATGATTAATCTCATCATAGCAATGGTGCAAATATCCTTAGAGTTGAGGTACTCAAGGATATCTTGGATACTAATCCTGTGCTTTGACATCATTTTTTGTTATCTTAAGACGAGGTTGTTCTTAGGGTAGTGATTGGGTACATCTATTGGTATTCGAAGGTAATTGGGTAGCTAATAAAGGATTCACCACTCCTAATAGAAGGAGATGATACTTCAACCTCTTATCAGGGTCATTACTCGGGAGTCTCTGTCCAGAGCCATTATGTGTCATGAAGAGAGTCTTCAATGACATATAGAGTAATGAGATCCTAGGACAAGAAATAACATCACTTGGACTAGATGTGACGTAGTCAGTCTAGTGGAAGTTGACACATAGCCCATACTCTGAACCAAGTGGGGTATTAGTATGGTGAAAGGATGAATTGTACGATAATTTTCTATGGAAAGGTTCATAAGTTGGATAATTAACTATCGAAAAGTTCGTGTGTTAATCCACTTATATTCTGAAAAATTGGCATCATGAAACCCTTCATGATGTGATTACATTAAGAGTTAATTCAAGTGCTTAAAATAACCAAGAACTTAAGGGTCACACGCATAAAAGATCGGATGAAAAACAAGTGTGTATGTCCTAATTTAAGCAGGCCATGATCGTGACAGAGGCCACGAAATTGTATATAAGTGAGTTCTTCACTTATGTACACGAGCTTCTACCACTTGTTACACACACAAGTGATAGCATAAGGGCTCTAGAAGAGTTCCAAAGTGAGAGCGAGATGTCTTGAGTTTTGCTCTTGCAATTCATGCAATTGTTGCATGAATTAAAGTGCATGCAACACGATTCTTGACCTATCTTTTATCATCTTGAGCATCTACTAGAACTCATCTAGTTTGGTGCTCAAAACACCCTTATACATTGTTTCTTCTTAATCTTTACGTGTTCTTGGGTGATCAAGGAAGGGATTGGTATTTGCAACAACCCAAACAAGGAGAAGAACAAGAAAGGAGGAGACACAAAAAGTAAAAAGTTTTACATTCCATATTCTTTTACATATCTTATGCATGCACGATAAATTATGTGGTTTTCAAGTTGTCATGATATCAGAATCTTTATTCTGACACATCCACTGCATACACATGCATGTGATGCATGTAACCATGGCAAACCCAACAGTAGTATCAGAGCAAGTTTATGCGTGTAATAGATGATGTATTGAACATGTGCAAAGTTTTTGCTCAGTTGTGACTGACATACATGTTGATTTGGAATAATTCATGTAAATTGTAGAATTTTTTTCTTCTGTTTTTCTTTTGCAGTAATGTTTATAAGATGTTATATTATGTTTTTGCTAAGGCAAATTGCAATTAAATGTCAGTTGACATTTTATTTCAAATTAATATCCAGACTGTTCATATGTCGATTTCTGGAAATTTCTAAAAAACTGAATGCATGTGTTGATTTTGAAAATTTCATAATAATTCTAGAATTTTTTTTTACTATTTTCTTTCAAATAAATGTTTATAAGGTGTTATGTTATGTTTTTGTAAAAGGAAAATGCAATTGAATGTCATTTTCTATTTTATTACGAATTTGGTTTTAGCTTGATGCATGTATGAAGTTTTGGAAATTCTGGAAATGTGATGAACATATATGCATGCAAATTCTATATTAATTTTTATAAAAATTGTTTTTAGAAATTTTATACATGCACATACAATATGAGATGTTGCCACATGTATGACATGCATGACATTTGTTGTTAAAGTGATTATCTTATGCATGCATGGTGTAATGTTTGACTAGTGTTAGAAGCAACATGACAAGTTTCATACATATGTGATGTGTTGGCTTATTCCTATTTTTTTAGTAAATAAATCCTAGGAATTAATTTCTAGAATTTTTTGTTAGATACATTTAGAATGTGTATAAGACTTTGAATTTTTTCCAGAATTAATTGAATTTGATTCAATTATTAAATCAAGTCAAACTCAATATTAGCTAACTTTTTGAAAGTTGATGGAGTTGACTTACTTAATGACTTATAATGTATGTATTTCGGTTATAAGACCTAAATAAGGTTCTTATGTGATAAGAAATGTATTATTTTGATGGTAATAACATGCTTCATGCATATGCTTTAAATTAGGATTCCGGAAATTTTTCGAACATCGAATCGATCCCTTTAGTGTTTAATAGGTTAACTTATTTATCTTGACGATTTTGGCCGTCAAGATAATTTTGGCTTTTATCGAAATTGTTTAGATAAATTTGAGATAACCTAGGGATATTATAGATGACTAATTGATGTACGAAAATTTTGGAAACCCTAAGGATTAATTTAGAATTAATCCAAGTAGAGCATAGCATTTCTAGTGTGACTAGATAATAACATATATACAAGGATTAATTTGGATATCAGAATAATTAATTTTAGGGTTCCTAATCGAATTACGTTCATAATTCAGATTAGCCAAGACTAACACTAGTTCCTGATTAGGTTCAATAGTTGAATCGAATCTTGAACTTTAGATGTATAGTCAAGTCACAACCTAAATTAAACCTTCTTTGTGTGATATATGCATTAGATGCATTTTATGGGTGGTTATGGACAAAGGCTGTCCATAATCTAAATGTATATGTGATATACATGATCAAGATCATCCAATTATTAATGAAACCAAAGGAGAAATCCCTCAACCAAATATAAGGACTTACGCCTTCCATTGATATGGAAAAAACTAGAGTTCTTTTAGAGTTGGGTTGTTAGGCAAACCCAAGCCCGCTCTACACGAATATGTTCAAACCATAGAAATTAGATTTTCGGATTAATAGGTTGGTCCTAGCTGGAAGTGTTGATTTGTTGGGCAAACCTAAGGTCAATATGGATAGAGGCAAAGTTGGCTTATATACATAGGATGTATACAAAACAATAGTTGATGACCTAATGAGTTTGCTAAATCAACAGTTAATGGCATAAGTCGATAGTTGCATAAATGAATGCAATTGGTATGAATGATACCTAGCGATTGACCTAAGGTAGCTTATTGGGCAAACCCAAAGTCATTCTTGGTCATATCGAATATTGATCCCTTAAGAAAACTATAAGTTCTCTCAAATTCGTAGTGAGGGCTATGGATTTGAATTAAAATAATGGGACCTATAATGCATGTGATTAAATTCCTTATCGATATGCATTAATGTACATTCTAACACTTGCTCTCGTTCTTCTAGGTCATTGAATTCCACGATGTCTTTTAGTGTGAACTTACCTTCCCTATTAGATTCCAACAAACTCATGGGACTTAAACTTCTTGGATTGGCTACGGAATTTGAGAATTGTTCTCAAATTTGAAAAACTAGGATATGTCCTAGATGAACTACTTCCTGATCTACTGGATGATAGTGAGTTAGCTAGTTGTATAATGCTGGCCTCTATATCACCATTACTGCAAAAGCAGTATGAGGCTATGGATGCTCAAACCATAGTCTACCATCTAAGGGTACTGTTTGATGAGCAAGCTCAGTTTGAAAGGTTAGAGACCTCGAGGTTACTTTTCTTTTCTAAGATAGTTGAGGGATCATCTCCAGTGTAGTATGCATTGAAGATGAATGGATACATTAAGAGATTAGCAAGTTTGGGTTTCATAATGGATCATGAATTAAGTATAGACTTAATTCTAACTAGTTTGACCGATAGTTATTCACAGTTTGTGCTTAACTATTGGATGAACCAAATCTCCAGAACAATACCTGAGCTGATTAATATGCTTAAAACAACTGAGCAGCTTGTCAAGAAAGACAGTAATGCTGTGATGCTGGTGGACTCTGCTTCTGGTTCTCAAAAGAAGAACTAAAAAAAAGAAGAAGAAGTCCAAGAAGCCAGTGGGAGGTCTAGTCAAGAAGAAGGCCAAGGAGACAACACCAAAGGGGATATGCTTCTATTACAACAAGGAAGGACATTGGAAGAGGAACTCCAAAGCTTATCTGGAGTCACAAAAGCAGAAGAAGGCATTAGATGCCCCACCGTCTACTTCAGGAATGATATTTTTCATTGAGGTTAATACTATTTCTGATCATAATATTTGGGTATTAGATACTGGATATGGCTCACATATATGTGTTAATATGCAGAGTCTCAGGGATAGTAGACTACTCAAGAAGGGAGAGATGGACCTATGTGTGGGAAATAGAGCAACAGTTGCTACATTATCCATAGGGACATATGATTTGTATCTTCCTAGTAGGCTAGAGTTAGTTTTAGAAAATTGCTATTATGTACCCGTTGTGACTAAAAACATTGTATATGTTTCATATCTTAATAAAGTGGGATTTCATTTAAATTTTTCAAGCAATGGCTGTTCAATTAAATGTTATATGGTACTGCTACATTATGCAATGGAATTTACATATTAGATATGTCCAATCCAATTTTAAATATCAATGACAATAAAATACAAAAATGAGATAACTTAAAATCATCTTACTTATAGCATTGTCGACTTGGCCATATAAGTGAGAAATGCATGATTAAGCTACACACGAAAGGTAGCCTAGGGTCATTTGATTATGAATCATATGACACATGTGAATCTTGCTTGTTAGGCAAAATGACTAAATTACCTTTTAAAGGAAAGGGTGAACGAATAAATAGGTTATTAGACTTAATACATTCTGATGTATGTGGTCTGATGTCCATTCATGCCAGAGGTGGTTTTGTGTACTTCATTACTTTTATCAATGATTATTCATGATATGGGTATATGTATCTTATGAGATACAAGTCTGAAGCATTTGAAATTTTCAAACAATTTAGACATGAAGTAGAGAAACAACTCGGTAGAAGTATTAAGACACTTCGATTAGATCGAGGTGGTGAATACTTAAACTAGGAATTTCTAACTTATCTCGGAGATGACGGGATAGTATCCCAGTGGAACCCACCTTACACACTACAACATAATGGTGTGGCTGAAAGGAGAAACCTAACCTTATTACACATGGTAAGTTGATAATAGGCTTAGCGGATCTACCGAAATCCTTTTGGGATTATACACTTGAGACAACTATTTATGTGAAAAATAGAGACCCTTCTAAAGCAAGTGAAGTTACTCTATATGAGGTATGAACTAACAAAAGGCCCTATCTTTCATATATGAAAGTCTGGGGTTGTTCAGTTTATGTGAAGAATATTCAATCAGATAAGCTTGAAGCAAAATCTGAAAAATGTCTGCTTATCGGATATCCTAAGGAAACAATTGGATATCAATTCTATAATGCTTTAAAGCAAAATGTGTTTGTTACAAAGCATGCTGTCTTTTTAGAGAAAGAGTTTCTTTTAAGAGAAGACAGTGGGAGCAAAATTGAACCTGATGAAGTTCATGATGCTCAAACAGACACAAATCAGTTGCCTGAACCTGAAATTGTTATTCATGGAGATGAGACAATAGTTGAACCTTCTGACACACAAAATGTTCGTAGGTCAGGTAGGATACACAATGTTCCAGATCAGAGATATGAATTTCTCATAAGTGAACAAAATGACGTATTACTTATAAAGGACGATGAGCCTACAACCTATGAAGAGGCTCTGAAGAGTTCAGAATCTGAAAAATGACTTAAAGTCATGAAGTCCAAAATGGATTCTATGTATAAAAACCAAGTATGGACTTTCGTTGACCTACCCAAAGGGTTAAAACCCATAGGGTGCAAGTGGATTTTGAAGAAGAAAATTAACGTGGTAGATAATGTGATTACCTATAAAGCAAGTTTAGTCACTAAAAGTTATCATAAAAAACAAGAAGTTGATTATGACAAGACATTTAGCCCTGTAGCTATGCTTAAATCCATTAGAATACTCCTATCCATTGCTGCTCATTTTGATTATGAAATATTGCAAATTGATGTGAAGACAACTTTCCTGAATGGAAACTTACTGGAGGATGTGTATATGATACAACCTAAGGGTTTCGTATTCAGAGATGGCAGAAAAGTATGCAAGATTCAAAAATCCATTTATAGATCAAAGCAAGCATCTAGGAGTTGGAACATCCGATTTGATAAGAAAATCAAAGAGTTTGGTTTCTCACAAAATCTTGATGAACCTTGTGTGTACAAGAAGGTTAGTGGGAGTGCTATCATATTCCTTGTGTTACATATAGATGACATATTGCCAATAGGAAATGATGTCTCAAGTTTGTAATCAGTTAAAGTTTGGTTATCCCATAATTTTTCCATGAAAGACCCTGGAGAAGCAACTTATATATTGGGAATAAAGATCTATAGAGATAGATCAAGGAAGTTGTTAGGTCTTTCACAGTTAACATACATAAATAAAGTGCTAAATAGGTTTAACATAGAGCAGTCCAAGAGAGGGTTTCTTCCCATAGCTCATGGGATAAAACTTTCAAAATCTATGTTTCCCAAGACGCAAGATGAGAGGACTCGCATGAGTATGATCCCGTATGCTTCAACAATAGGATTAGTCATGTATGCTATATTATGTATAAGACCTGATATATTGTATGCTCTAAGTGTTACAAGAAGATATCAATTGGATCCTAGTGAGGGTCATTAGGTGGCTATCAAGAAGATCCTAAAGTACTCGAGAAGGACTAAGGATGTATTCTTGATATATCGAAATGGAGATCTCGTAGTGGGCGGGCATACAAATGTCAGTTTTCAATCTGACAAGGATGACTCCAAATCCCAGTCAGGTTATGTTTTCACACTGAATGTGGAGCAGTCAATTAGAAGAGTTCCAAATAGGAGACGAATATAAATTGAATGACTGAGTCAGACATTGCAGCTGCAAAAGAGACAGAAGAAGTTGTTTGGATCAAGAAGTTCGTTATGGAACTTGGAGTAGTTCCTAGCATAATAGACCTAATATTGTTGTACTTTGACAACAATGGGACTATTGCTTAAGCCAGGGAACCGAGGTCTCATCAGAGGTCCAAGCACGTAATTAGGAGATATCACCTGATCAAGGAGATAATTGATAGAGGTAATCTGAAGATAAAGAGAGTGCCTACAGATCAGAACATCGCTGATCTTTTGACTAAGCCATTTCCTCAAGCAAAATTTAATTCTTGTGTACTCGCCTATGGTATTAGATACAAAGGCAATTGGCTTTAGTGTAAGTGGGAGATTTTTATATTAGTGCTCTAAAGGCAATCACCTTTAGCACTTTTGTATAAACTTGGTTTTGATTAATAAAACAAAAGGCATTTTCATTGATTTGATATTCGTTTATTTATGAATTGCTATTGACCTTAAATTGAATTAATGAAGTTCATGATACAAAACAAGTATGAAGAAAATCATGATGAGATCATGATAATGAGATTCCTATCATATGCAATTATTTTAGTATCTAAATAATCCCTAGTCATAGGATTAATAAGACAGGACATTATTAATCCAGACAGGCTAGCACATGTTATACTCCTTCTTTTGATCAGGCAGTGGATCTCACAAACTATAAGCATGAGTTAGTTATAGATAATATGTGGATGCTTACTAAGAGTAATAATTACATCGGACAACTTGCAATAAGATTATCATATGGATGATCTATCAAATGTCAATGATTAATCTCATCATAGCAATGGTGTAAATATCCTTAGGCCTAAGGTACTCAAGGATATCTTGGATACTAATCCTGTGCTTTGACATCATTCTTTGTTATCTCAAAATGAGGTCACTCTTAGGGTGGTGATTGGGTACAACTATTAGTATTAGAAGGTAATTGGGTAGCCAATAAAGGATTTACCACTCTTAATAAAAGGAGATGATAATTACAACCTCTTGTCAAGGTCATTACTTGGAAGTCTGTGGCCATAGCAATTATATGTCATGAAGAGAGTCTTCAGTGACACATAGAGTAATGAGATCCCAGGATAAGAACTAACATCACTTGGACTAGATGTGAAGTAGTTAGTCGAGTGGGAGTTGACACATAGCCCATACTCTAAACCAAGTGGGGTATAGTATGATGAAAGGACAAATCGTACAGTAATTGTCTATGGAAAGGTTCATAAGTTCGATAATTAAGTATCGAAGAGTTCGTGTGTATAGTTAATCCACTTATATTCTGGAAAATTGGAATCATAAAGCCCTTCATGATTTGATTGAATTAAGAGCTAATTCAAGTGCCTAAAATAATCGAGAACTTAAGGGTCATACACATAAAAGATTAGATAAAAACAAGTGTGTATGGCCTAATTTAAGTAGGCCACGATCGTTGCGGAGGCCACGATCGTTGCGGAGGCCACGAAATGGTACATACGTGAGTTCTTCACTTATGTACGTGAGCTTCTACCACTTCTTACACACACAAGTGATAGCATAAGGGCTCTAGAAGAGTTCTAGAGTGAGAGTAAGGTGTCTTGAGTCTTGTTATTGCAATTGTTGTATGAACCAAAGTGTATGCAACAAGATTCTTGACCTATCTCCTATCATCTTGAGCATCTACTGGAACTCATCTAGTTTAGTGCTCAAAACACCCTTATATATTGTTTCTTCTTAATCTTTGCGTGTTCTTGGGTGATCAAGGAAGGGTGTGGTATTTGCAACAACCCAAACAAGGAGAAGAAACAAGAAAGGAGGAGATCCAAAAGATAAAAAGTTTTACATTCCATGTTCTTTTACATATCTTTTGTATTCATGTTAGATTATGTAGTTTTTGGGTTTTCATGGTGTCGGAATCTTGATTTTGACACTTTTGCTGCATACGCATGCATGTGATGCATGCAACCATGGCAAACCCAACAAGTAATATATGTAGAAGTCCTCAAGGTTAAGTTGATCAGTTATTATGAATGTACATCCAATAATGTGGTTACCTTGGCGAATGATGTTAGGGAACACATATGTATTACATGTTTGGATATAGTACAGGAAGTGATCTATGTCATATTGAATGCTCTTACGTCTTAGTCCCCATAGTTAAAATTCTAAGATGACTCAGAGTAGCGCAGTGGAAGTATGGATTTATGCGGATGTATTGAAATGGTACCTATTAAGGATAAGCAACTTTTGTATAATTATAGAATACTCAAATGTTATTTAGAATCAATTGCGATCAAGGTATCATCAGCTTAAGATATTAATTAGTGACTTTCTGAAAATAAATCTCTAGATAAGATGTAATGATCTTAATGGTACATACCAAAGCATAAGAGTAAATGAACATGCCTACTACTTTATTGAGCGCTAATATGTAGAATAATCTAATCATGTAAGATATGATAGTAATTGATTTTATTGAGATATTATGAATGGCTGAAAGGAAACAATGAACATAGTTGACTGAGAAAGATTTTGTGAACGATATAAGTAAATTTGAAGAGAAATGTTTTTATAAAGACTTTCATTGAACATATAGATCAAATGTTTCATTTCTAGGAATGAATGAATATTGAATGATTGATAGATATGAGACTTAGGCACGAAAAACTGAATATACTATAGAGAGTGCATGGATTTTGTTTGTTGTAAGGTATCCAAACTACATCATTGAGTTCTTAAATTTGAGATGACACTATTGCTATTGCTAGAGGAACTTAGGTCTACAATGTATTTTATGCTAATATGTTCAAGCGGTAAAAGTTAGATTTGATGTATGTGTTACTAGTTCAGGAAGGTAAGATTGAAAATAATTTGAATTATATGGAGAAATTAGTAAAAATGGTCAGACATCAGGATAAGTTGTTGAGGAATATGAGGAATCGAATAATTGGAGAAAATCATTCGAGAGAATAAGTCAATTGGGAGATTGAGAAAAATAAGAGCCATAAGTGGAATTAATTAGTTAAGAATTTCAAAGACGAAATGTCTTAAAGGGGGGGGGGGTTTGTAGTATCCCATCTCTTAAATTATTGAAGGATTTAAAGTGTTAGACTATTGAGTTATATGAGTGGCATCATATAGAATGAATTAGCATACACACATGAATTGTGAGTTAGAAAAATTACACTTAATTAACATATTTTGGGGTATGAAACTAAAATAAATGTGATATGAATATGCATTTACAATGTCTTGTACTTTGGTTTACCAATGACAAGAATTGATGAATTATAATTAGTAACTTGGAATCAATTGTTACAATTAAGAGATTTATGTATTAATATGTACATTTAGTCTAGGAAAAATGTTAAGTGGCAAAACAAGTAGACATGTCAAAAATTAGGAAGACTAAGCCTATGAAATAAGTGATAAATGATATAGATAAATAAGTGACATTTGGTATGAGTAATTAATTGATAAATGGTAACAATGATTGAGTGAAAAATGGACTAATAACTAGATGACAAATGGTAGCTTATCCAGAGGGCAAGTGGCTTACATGGCTAGTGATAAATGCCATTGCTAAAGAGAGACACCTAGCATCTAATGAAGTAAGTTACTGCAGGGATGGTTTTTGTTGTCTTCATTGTTCCTTTCCACTAAAATATTCACACTTACTATAGGGATGGTTTCTGCTGTCTTCATTCTTCCTCTCCACCGAAATACTCGCACTTCTATAGCTCTGAAATTTCGCTTCAAATATGCTAATTACCAATCCAAAATCATTACAAAATCCTGCATCAAGAAAGCTATAACCTATTATCTTCTATCCTATTGTGTTCTTGTTGCTGAAAACTAATCTAATTTCACATTGAATTTGATATGATCTTGTATGCATGGAGAGCTAAGTTAACTTAATGAATTGAGGTGGAACTTGAGCTAAACAAGTAAATAAAGTATTGTTCTTTATGGCATGTCACAATAGAAAGTTTATGATGATTAAATTAGGATGGATTGCATGAGTGTTGATGATGAAATGAGTTCTAAAAAATGATGCTTGAATGATAGTTTTTGTTTTGGCTTTTGAAGCATGAAAGACAATAGTTTACGAGCTACCAAATGAGTGATTTTGAGTTAGGATTGGAGATGAAATTGATGAGGAATTAAGGTATAAGTGAGGTATAATTAATGGACTATCATGAAGGTGTTTTGAATTTAGTATAAAGGTGTTAGAATCTAGAAAAAAATTGAAGGACATGGATGGTGAACTTTCGATTTACTCATCCCATGATCGTGGGCAATTCTTTGTAATGAGAATTTCTGTTTTGTGTAATTGTTGAACCACATAAGGATAATTCACTTTACATTAGTGTATTTGGACTTGATTGAGGCTTGAAATGAACCTAAATTGTTGCTTGATTCATTGGTTCAGGTTAATAAGTTTAGGTTGTTAATTGATGTCATAACTTAAGGAATGGATTGTCTTCATATCAATGTATTGAAATTTGGAAATTATGAGTTGTTAAAGGAATTAAGATGTTCTTATGAATGCAAATATGATTCAAAGGATCTGATAATGTGTATTGGATATAAATGAATGAAAATTAGAGAATATGAAGTAATTGTGAGTGAGAATTGAATAATTATATGAACGTATGTGATTGACGAATAATTCAAGTTTACTTAAGGTCTAAGCCTAATTGCAAAATGGTAGTATACAAGTTATAAAGTTTGAATGATCTGAAAGCGTATAAGTACAGTCAAGATCTTTGCTTATTAAGACATACCCAGAAGGTTAATTGAGCATGCATTGAAACATGATATATATATATATATATATATATATATACATGATTGATTATATATATATATATATACGATTGATGTAATTCTTTTATAGTTATACCTAGTATAATAACTTGCCTTCAATAACTGTAATTAAATAAATTAGCATGATTTGATATTAGACATAGAATGGTGAGACTTTAGAATAATCAAAGTTAATGTGTAGTTAAAGCATATGTTATCTAATATATTTAGAATTAAATTGGGTAATAGAAAGTTATGATATATCCAAAAGATTAGATATCATCATAAATACCTTTTGAATAAAAATATTTGTTTCAATGCATACTTATAAGAGAATAATTTTCCAAGTAGTGAGAGTAAAATAAAATTTGATTAAAAAATTCAAATATCATGGTAATACATCTAAGGAGCTTGATATATTAATATATTTGATGTATAGATGACATATTGAAAGATTCACTTTTATGATGCATTAAAAGAGTCTATTTTAGAGATAATTGTAGATTTATTATGTTTCTCTTTTTCCTGTAGGTCTATCATAAACAATCTCTTTACCAATGAAGGGTAAGGTTACATGCTTTTGGACCTTCCTAGACCTCGAGTCTTAGTAAGATTTTTTTTGGGATGTTATTGTTATTGTTGTTATTGTTGATGTTGTATATTTATTATGTTTACAAAAAGGTTAGTAGAACTATAGTTGTCCTTCTTCAATGAGAGTATGAAAGGATATATTGCTTACTGGGAACAATGATTTACATTTTCAATTATTAAAGATACAATAGTTTAACAACAATTTTTATTAGATATGGAAATGTAATAACTTAATTATGTGAATTAGATTTATAGAGATAGATACATAACTAGTTAATCTATTTTCATCTAAATATATCGATTATGTAATAAAAGTGTTTATTATTTAAGATACCTGATATGTATGAAGAATTAAAATATTCATTATTCTATATATAAATGGATATTTGAGTTTAAAGTGATGTGGATATTACCTTTAGCTTGATAGACACAAGTCCTAATCAAGGTATATTTTATTTAACAATGATATCTTAAGTTATAAAGGTTTTAATGTAGCATCAATTACTAATCTAGCTATAATATTTTTCATTTAGTGGAAATAAATATCAGGGTCTAAAATTTCTTTAATGAAATTAAAAGAATTCTTTGCATTATTAAAACAGTAATGTATTATAGAACATTGAGTCTGTTGGATCGCTTATGGCCCAGGAATGCACAATTTGCAGTGGAATGGATAATAGGACTTTGGGTCTTATGCCTTGGTTAACTGAAATTTCACAACAAAAAATGTACGGAATTACCTCTTGAAACGCACAGATTGGGATTCTTTTCAGATATCTTGACGCTGTAGCTTACGAGCATCTTCTACCAGTATCCACATAAGGATGAACGATTCGGGAAGTGGCTAATGTGTGCTAGGTTCTAAAACACTTTAGAATGCCACATAGTTTTTCTCTCGGGAAAAGGAACGAGTGGCTAGGTGGCTAGGGCTTTTCGTGTGTATTCTAATGAGATATAAGCCCTCTATTTATAGAGAAGCCCTTATCCCTATTCTAATGAGAATAGGACTATCCTATTTTAATAAGAATAGGAATATCCTAATCGTAAACGTATTAGGAATAAGAATATCATAATCCTAGACGAATTAGGATTATGGAAGCCCAATAAGTTTCAACCTATATTATATCTCATATAATAAAAGCCTGACAACTTAATTCAATCTAACCTAATAAATATATCCACATATATTTATTC
>JANZXR010000002.1:7570341-7584775 GCA_027575705.1 Erythroxylum echinodendron | reverse complement strand
ATGTTCTTCGTTCATTCGAATAGAAGAGTTATAGCTACAGGTGACGCACTCAGTAACCAGCCTTTTCTTATTTATTCAATAACCCCGGGACGCCCTGACAGATTATTTCCCTAACTACTAGACAACTCCCGAGAAACGCTCTGACGAAGTTTAATCTATGGCAGCATTAAACACGAAAAGACCTCTATCCTAGCCAGTACACATCGGAAACGCCGTATGTTATTTAAACTAGATTACCCAATTTCATTAACTTTATAATCAAGTTAATTCGCTACTTTGATAGGATCTACCTACTATTCAGCAGTATATTATTATGCAAATCAAACAACTAGCCACATTGCCCAATCAACACAATAATAATAAGATGATTTTAGCATAGAAATTGAGTAAATATTCGAAATAAACAAAGACAATAAACACGATAAGTCTCACGAATTGGCTAACGATTAAACATCTATGTACCTTGACTAGAGCGAATTTAGCTACTCATTACAATAGAGAAAATCCTGGGTTTTCTTGGCTGTCCACGTTTTGCCATCATCACTCTCTAAAAACACCTCCAAGAGAAAAGCTATTCTCCCCCTAAAACAACGCTTGACCTAATTTCTTTAAACGACTCCTTAAATACCCTCTTAATTTGGAGGCTAATAATCAAAACAAGGGCCCCCAATCTTGCGCCAAAATATGTTTTGGTCATGTCACCATAATCAGGAGTGAATTCTGTCCATTGGGCTAGAGTTTCAATACGGCTGGCCCATAATTCTGTCAGCTTATAAATTCTGCAGCACAGCTACGGATTACGACATGGCCATGTCGTATTTCAACATCCAGACTTCACCAATATTTCTTTTGCTCCAAATCAGTCACCTTTTCTACCATTTCCAATAGCTCTACCTGAAATATACAAACACACAAAACCCACATAAAAGCATACAAAATGTGACAAATAACTATGCAAATGTACGCAAAGTATGGACTGAAACATGAATGAATATGCAAGTCATCAATTTCCTAGAAGTTTCTAATTTACTCACATTTTTATCATCGGTTACTTCCTTCTTGGTTGCTGTAAAGTAAATAACTGGACTTCTACTATATAAGTAACTAATGCAGTACTATTCATAACTTGTTCTTCATTACCATGCTCACTTTCGAATTCATTCTCACTCTAAGTACTTGTATAGGACTTCTCTTTTCTCTTCTTCAAAGTTTTAATACATTCTGCTTGCACATCTTTGAAGCCTTAATGCTCATGACATTGAATTTTCTTCACTTTTATTTCACCCTTTTGAGTTTTATCTTATTGTTTGAAGTTGTTGTTCGATGAACTCCCACCTTTTTGCCTAAACTTGGATCTATCCTTCTTCACTTTCTTTAACCACTTACTGAAATTTCTTGTCAATAACTCCACATTTTTGTTCTCCTCGAAGTCATTCACGTCTTTACCAATCTCGGGTTACAATGCCAATCCTTTGTTCTTCTCTTGATTATCCCTCAACAAATTCATCTTAAAGTTGGTAAAAATCCCAATTACCTTATCCAAAGACAATTTAGTGATATTATAGGCTTCTTCAAGGGCTACAATTTTTGGTATGAACTTTGCAGGCAACGATCTTAATGTCTTCTTAACCAGTTTCAAGTTATAGTAGATGTGCTTAGTTTGCTATGTCACGTAGTCTCTCATAGAAGTCTTCAACGGTTTCACTGTCATCCATCTTCATCTTTTCAAATTTCACATCCAACATGCAAAGTTTTGAGGCTATCTTCGATCCTTCATGTAAAGTCTACAAAGTGTCCTACGCTTCTTTCGCCGATTCACAAGCTGATATCATAGCAAAGCGACCTTCATCAACTACACTAAAGATGGTGTGTAGGGCTTAAGAATTTCCAAGCGCTCTCTCTTCTTCAACCCTTATCCACTTAGATGTATCTTTAAGCACTGCTTCTTTCTATTCATCAGTCGTCACTGGATATGTCTAGCCATTTAAACCGAGTTCCATGCTTTTATTCCTTATACCTGAATGAATACTCCCATTCGTGATTTCCACATAGGATAATTTGAACTATCTAACAACGGTAGCCAGATGATTGATGCCCCTTCTCTTATAGCCACAATTGTGAAACAAGGATCTATACCAACTTGATTTACGAAGTTCGAATTCGGTGACTCGCTAAAATGGAATGTTGGTTCATTAGAACCATATAAAGCGATACCTAAAGCTCCTATTAATAAAAAAACAGAGCTTCCGGCAGTATACAAAATAAACTTTGTAGCTGAATACCAACTGAAAAAGCACAGGGGTATATTAGTTTCATAAAATCTTCAATTTATCGCAGTCGTTTCTAGCATAATCAAAAACAAGAAAATTAAACAATCAAAAGCGAAATAACAAATCAACACTAATATTTATTAACGCAGCTTAGCACACCTTGCCTACGTCTACAGGGCCCTCACCTAGCTTAATACTTTCACTAATGACAATAGTTTTATACAAGGCTTTATTGAGCTGACATCATTCAACCCTTGACGATATCCCTTGTCCTCACTACTCATGAAAGAATTTCACACCATATTACGACCGCCTCATATTAACCTCAACAGAGGATTTTTTTCAAAGAAAACTAAATAAATAACTCAAGTGGTTAAACAAAATTTAACATAAATGAGAACATTTGAGAAAGAAACAACTTCCCTAACAGTGTAGTTTCGTCAATGAAAGATTAGGAAGTTGTCCACCAAGAAATATAATGTAAATCTCCAAATCGTCAATGGAGCATTCCACGCATAGCAAGAGAAAAATCACCAACAAAAAATAAACATTTCTTCACCGAAACATTGCACACAATGAAGTTATAACCACACAAAAACTTCTGAAGTTTTCACACACAAAAATCAGCAACAACGACTGCCTATAATGGTCACACCAAAACCTAGAAAATGCAGCTAAAGTTTTCACAGAAAACTAGCAACAACGACTGCCTATAATGGTCAAACCAAAACCCAAAAAACGCAGGAGTCATGCATGTACAATCTTTGGATTACTCACGATACCCTTCAGTCCACATAGATGTGATACTTAACAGAAAAACCAACAACAAGGTGAATTAATTACAAATGTAAAATTAGCAGTACTGCACTCGAATCCATTCGACAACCACAAATCTAAGAGCTCTCAGCAGAAAATCCATCAACAATGCAAAACAAAAGAAGACCCAGTTGTGATGCACATCAACGATACTCCCAAAAAGGGAATCACGACGAAACCCAACTGTGAAGACATCAATGATACACTAGCCTAAAACCATTCACAGCAGAAGACATACACGACAGCCAGAAAAACATCAATGACAACTGCACAAGGAAGACCCATTGCCAAAGACTTAACCAGCCAATGTAAATTGAATGACATTGAAGTATGGATTAAAATTGCCCAGCTGATTCATACAAGGACAAAAACAAAAACACAGTTACAACCCCAAAAACATTAACAACACAAGACCAAAAAGCACCCCAACGACACTCACACCTAAAGGGAATCACTACAGAATATTTTTCAGCTCAATGGTCACGTCATGCTCTAAGAAGTCTTCTTAAGATGAAGTTCTTTACCCATCAAACAAATATTACGTGATTCACCAAGGAGAAGTCTTCATGAGAAGAAGTTCTTCACCCAATTAATTAATAGAAAACTGCAGCATCAAAGAGGAATTACACAGAAAATCCTTCTGCAAAAAACAGTCACATAATCTACAAGAGTTCTTTTCTAGATAGAGTTCTAACTCTATCCAAATTTTCAAGATAGCAGATTTTATTCTATCCCACTTTGGTTTGAATTTTAAACTCATCAATATTATCCTAGAAGTCCAATTATCAAAAAATGTCAAAACCAAATAATAAGATTTATAGCTTATATCTTAACAATAATATTAATAAAATATATCGTGTTTTCTTTAATGAAGATGGTCATAAAAGATTGAACTTTTTAATAATCGGTTTTAATATTGAATTCGCAAGCTATTTTTCGGTAATCTCAGTCGTACTTCGAATCAAAGTTCGCAAGCGAAGTTGCACAGGAGACTCAATAGCTAATTATTAGTGGTCATTTAAACCAAATTTATTTTTTTATTATTTATGATAAAGATGGAAGAGATGGCCACCTCAATCACAAAGTATTTTTCGTCTCATCATCTGGTTCACGGAGAGACCTTGATAGCTAAGTGTCCAATTCAAAAGTCAGAAAGAGCATTCTACGACTACAATTTTTAATTGGAAAAGATCATCAACAGAACATGTCCGAACTACTTTTGTTGCATTTTATTTTCCTTCCTCTTTTCTCTGCCCTCATTAATGTGTTGTCGGAAGTCATCAATCCTTTTCTGCGAAGTAAGACGATTCACACGGGTACGTTGGAGGCATAGCCTTGCGGATGTCTGTTGATGGTCTCTCTTAGTTGTTTCTCTTGCACTACAAGATTCGGAGGTTGAACATCATAGACATCAGCAAACAAATCTTTAAGTTGAGGCATATCTGTCTTCTCCGCCACTTGAAGTGCCTGCAGCACCTGTATACAGAAGTGAAATTTTGACAAAAGCATTGGATGAGTTCGCACGTTGAACTTGGTGTAAAAGGAGACATACGTATATATATAATCTACTTTTTAACATTCACACCTGCTTCCTGGTGTTGCTTCTAAGCTCTAATTCTTCTTTTTCAATCCACCAGCCATTTCCTTCAATCCATTTCCTGAATCTATCAACAGGGTTTCGACTATTTTTCCAGTATTGGATCTCATCGAGGGATCGATACTTAGTAGAGTCATCTGATGTGGAGTGATGTCCCACTCTGTAAGTAAGCGCCTGAGGAAGTAGCACACTAACTTGTTATAAAAATTTCGGCTTCACATGTGATATGCCACTTAAACGCTACATGAGGTTTGTAATATGAAATTCAAGAGAACCAAATGGTATAGATTTTCGTAGGAAAATGCCAAGAGTAGTTCATTCACCTCAACTAATATAGGTCGGTGCTCCGTTATGGCAATTTCACGAGCTGCTTGAATAGCACTATAGACTGCAAGAGCGTCATTTCCATCTACTCTAATGGCTTGGATTCCATAAGCATGACCTTTGACAACAACACCATCACCTGGCAAAGAATAAAACATATGTTTTAGGCTACAAAAGTTCGATAGTTACATCACTAGTTTCTTCTTCAGAGTGAAGGTGGACAGTGTCCTATACTGTGGTACTAAAGGTTGTCGTGGTTTGGAAGTATTACTTCGAAATTGCTCTGTTACATGTGTACTAATTGCCCAGCCATTGTTGCGACAAATAAACACAACTGGGGCTTCCATGACCGCTGCAAAGTTCAAAGCAGCATGGAAATCTCCCTGCAGCATTACCATGACAACCTTTGAGAGAGAAAAATTTCAAGGCATAAAGATACAGAAAAAAAAGTTCCAGAAAGATAAATTCTTTCTGATATTACCTCACTGGTACCACCATCCCCAATATATGTTGCCACACAAGTGTCCTTCTTGTCCATTTTAAGAGAATAGGCAACACCAGCAGCTTGAGGAAGCTGGGTACTGACAGATGTTACGCATACCAAATAATTAATTTCCAGACTTTATTACGAGGAATCAACCAAAACCCTAGATTTTAACGAGGCAGGTTTAATAGTTACTGGTGGGCAAACGCAATAAAATATCTTACGCTATTGTTGATGAAACAGTGAAATAATTGAGCTTATTAGACCCATAATGCATTGGCATTTGCCGACCTTTCCCGCTATCACCGTTGTTACCGTACAATTGGTTCGCAAAGTCCTGAATTGTGAAACCCCTCCATAATAAAACGCCAGGCTCCCGGTACTGAGATTCATCAGGATCAAACCAAAAATATAATCATTGGTGGCCGGAAACTGGTATTATCTAGTACTTCTGCCTATTAATTAGAAATTGGTAAAGATTTTTCCATTACAACCTGAGGCAGAATGACGTCTTCTGTGCTAAGAGCAGCTGCTGATGCTATGCCTATAGCTTCCTCGCCGGCTGTGGTGAGGTAGAATGAAATCCTTCCTTGTCTCTGAGCTTCATAGAAGATAGCGTCCATCACTTGGAAGGTGGCCATGTTAGTATATATCTTTACTGCAACTTCCTCACTCACCTGTAAATTTCAAGCCAAATGGCATAAAGGAACTTGTAAGACTATTGTGCCTGGAAACAGGACATGAAAGCAACTTTTCTTTGTAGGGCAGTAGACAAAGAACAAGAAGAAATAATGCAACTAAAAAGTTATATGAGCTTTTGTTCTTAGATAGAGCTACATAGATTATATACCTGCTTAAAATTACTGCCACCGATAAGATTTCCATTGTCATCAAGGAGGCGGTAACAAGGGACCCTGTCTTCGTTGGACCCGGCTATAAATCTCATTTCAGTTGTATATGGTACCTTCCCTCCAGGAAAATCCAAGACCTAACCGGCCACCACATATATTAATAAAAGTGACCATCATATCTTATCAGTAATCTAATTAGTAAAATGTTAAATTAGAATTTTAATGCTATGAAAACATATGTTTGATAAATAAAAATTATTTTTACATAAAATAAATTTAAACGTGATATAATTATAATGGTTCTGACAATTCAATCATTCAATTCACAAAGCAGTCTTCACTGCATGCCGAGAAAGAATTGGTTTAAAATTTCAGAACATATCAACCTTTGTCCCTACAGTTTTTTTAATGTCCTCGTGTGGAATTTCAACCGAGTTACCACATGCAAGTTCCTCGCAAAGAGTTCTTTCAAAGAGGATATTTTAGTTCTGCTGATTTTTGAGCATTGCCACTGATATAACATGCACGGTTTTCCATGGCTTACGATTGCGTCTCCACATCTCAGCTGTCTCTCGGACTCGGGGTCTTAGTTTTATAGGTGCTGAGATCCACTCCGATACAATCAATTTAGTAGTTGCATCAATGCTTAAATTGATAAGTTTGGTGCATTTGTCCATATATTATGCAAATGATGAAAAGTAATTTTTATAGTATTCTTAGCACTTTCATAGTATTTCCTCTTTAGGTATATATAATGAAAAACCGAGGGGGGTAATAGTTTCGCAAACTTTTCCGATTTTAACGTGATCGTCTCTGGCACAAATAAAAACAAAACCAATAAAAACCGAAATAATAAATGGCACCAAAAATTTGGTAACGCAGTTTGGCACTCCTTGCCTACATTTACGGGGCCCTCAGCCAGATAAATTTCTTTCACTGAAGTGCAATAGATTTACTCAAGACTTTACTGAGCTGACACCACTCAACCTTTGATACTACCTCATAACCTCACTTCTTGTGAAAGATTTTCACTCCCAATAACACGACCGACTCGTGTTAACCTCGTTAGAGGATTTTTCTAAACAACTTAATGAACGACAATTAATAAAGAAATAACTCAAGTAATTAATCAACTGATAAAAAAAACAACAATACACTTGAGTTAACAGAGAACTTCCCTAAATAATTCAGCTCCTTTATTGACAAATCGAAAATTTGTTCGCCAATAGTACTGTCATATTCAGCTGCTGGAATTTCCAGACACCACTTCCACTATCGACAGTGACACAATCATCATCAAACCAATTCACCAAAAATCACGCAATGAATGAGAAATAGCAGCGCAAGGAATATAGAGACCGAAAAATTGATTAGCTGAAAACTTCCCAATAAGGCCCTCAATTTTTGTTCAATAATAGAAGAATAATCAACGACAAAATCAGAAGAGAAATGCAGCACACTCTCTTCAGCCTAGGTCACGTCCAGCTGCAGAACAAAAATAAAACAGGCAACCACCAAGGCACTCTTGCGCAATTACGCCAACATCAAAATAGTCACTCTTGCAAAATCACGCTAACATCAAAATAGCCACTCTTACAAATCAGCCATAGGATAGTTTTTTTCACTCACCGACCACTGCGTATGTTTCCAGAAAAGTAAATTAAATCACAATCCCAAGGCACTCACGCATGCTCTCAACCATAGCTCAATACCACACACACATTGAACAATGATGAAGCCCACATACGTTGGAGATTTACTTCGACAATGATAGGAGACAAAACAGCAGCATCTTGCTTCAGCTACACAACAAAAAGCACTCTTCCAATTGCCAACACGCATACCACACTACTTGGTTGCCGCAAAATAACATTAAAGATGGACTTCTACCATAGATACCAGATACGCACAAATCTCTCATATAATCAGAGTCCCACTTAAATTCAAACATGCAATAACCTCATCTTTTTATTTTTAACCCCACTATAATTTATATCTTATATATCCAATTAATAATAAATATGCCACAACAAAATCAGAAGATATATACCATATATCTAACATATAATATTATTCTACCTACCATTTACGTCTAAATGTTTACGATTAAATCCCTTATGCTAATGATTTTTCCAGATGTGTCTTAACATTCCAATGATTTTATCAAATTGTCCCTCAAGCAAACATATTTTTAAAAACCATCCAATTATAACATAATTATGCATAAGTTAAAAGAAAAAAGAAACATGATTTAATGTGACTACGTGATAATGCCGATGGCTATTCTCTTTTGTGGGTGAAGCATAGCTAATCTGTGGTCCTATCATGACAAAAGGCCAAAAGTTGCCAATAAAGGAGACTAAATCTTCTGTTCTAATTATTCTGTCCTAGCTTTATTGTAATTATTCTGTTCCAACTTTTTCATGTGCTCAACATGACGTCATTTTGTAGATTTTGCATATAATATGGTGTAATTTTTACTATAAAACAACATCGTATTTGATGCAAAACAAAGTTAAAATAGAGGATTTGAATCACAAATAAAGCTTGTCCAGACCATGGTTTTGAATTTCATTTCATACCGGTTGGTACTTACTGCACCATCCAGGAAATGGTACGAAGCAGAGAGGCGTTTGTATCAGTGGTAAATACCGGTCAGTACTAATCTTTTTCGCTTAGTACCAAGGTTTTAAAAATCACCGAAAAATGTTTGAACCGGCCGGTGGTCCAGTTAGGTTTTACCTGATAACCTTTATGTATAAAAATCGGCCGGTTTATTATCAAACCGGCTAAATTTTTATCGAACCAGTCCAACCGGTCTGTCAACTATAAATCTAAGTTGCTCAAATTTCACCTATTCGTCCTTAAAAAGCTCCGGATCTTTCGTTAGATAAACAGAAGATGTCAATTTGGGGTGGGTTGGTGATCATAGTTGTTTTTGGGTTGGCGTTGATCATTAGCTTTGTCCCGTCGGAGAATGTCCGATCTAAGCATAACACTCAACTTGTTAGTACTTGGTTTAAGATGAGTGAAGGGAGTTCTTTGGTTATGGGTCTTGGCGGTGTTTGATGGGTGTGTTTGTTTTTCAGGCAACGACTGTGACCGCTTTTGCGAGAATGATAGTGGAAGATTCTACTCCTCAATACTACCCTCCTTCGGTCGCTTTTTTTCCCAACATCAAAATGTTGACCTTTTTAACTCTCCATCTTTGTTCAAACCTTGTTTGTCCCAAATTTTTTTCATTCGACGACTTGTTGTCTCGCCATGACAGTAGATGAAAGAGAATGTTCATCAGTGCCAGAGGGGCACTGAGCCACCCACCATTGGATTCCCAATGCTGGATTCATCAGAGCAAGTCTACATCTCCTCTCTGGTGCTTCTCAAGAAGCTTAAACACGGAAGAGATGGGGTGCCTATGGAAGTGTTGGGATTGATGTTAGGAGAATTTGTGGACGAATACACAATAAAGGTAATGGATGTATTTGCAATGCCACATAGTGGTATAGGAGTTAGTGTTGAAGTTGTTGATCATGTGTTCCAAACAAACATGCTTGATATGCTTAAACAAATTGGCAGGCCAGAGATGGTTGTAGGGTGGTACCATTCACATCCTGGATTTGGGTGTTGGCTCTCTGGTGTTAATATAAATACGCAACAGAGTTTTGAAGGTTTGAATAAATGTGCTATTGTGGTAGTTGTAGATCCTATTCAAAGTATTAAAGGGAATGTGGTAATTGATGCCTTTCATTTGATTAACCCACAAACAATAATGCTTGGCCAAGAACCATGACAAACCACTTCCAACCTTGTGCATCTGAATAAACCATCCATCCAAGCACTGATACATGCATTGAATAGACATTATTACTCGATAGTCATCAATTACAAGAAGAATGAACTTGAGGAGAAGATGTTGCTGGTAGAGTGAAGATACTTCAAGTACTTGTTGGCTTCTTCTTATTAAAGGTATTAAATTACAGATTGCAGATTATACACAATTGTAACGTTCGACAAGACTGAAATTTAAAATCTTAGACTTCTAGTCTTTATTGTAATTTGGTGGCATCGGCAATTTGTTCAAGTGATAATGTATATGAACAATATGAGAGAAGTTAGTTATAGCTTTAAACTTCTGTTAGCTCAAGTTTATGGTTTGAGCAATAGGTAAACTCTAAAGGGAAGGCACTTGTAAAGGATGTGGATTTTGATAAGATAGCTAGGAGGACGCGTGGATTCACAGGCGCTGATTTGCAGAACCTGATGAATGAGGTAGCCATTCTTGCTGCTAGGTGTGACCTTAAGGAAATTAGCAAAGACGAGGTATCTGATACCCTAGAGAGAATTATTATTGGGTTAGAAAAGGACAAAAGAACATTTCATATAAAGCTCCAACTTTTATAGAGTTCGTTTTATTCAAGTTTCTATTAAGAGATAAGGATAAGGCAGTGATAGCTTCAATATTTTGTTTTATTCAAGTTTCATTGTTACGTGTTATTGTTTCAATATGTTAACAGATAAGGAGATAAGGATCCACTAGTATTGATTAATTAGTTTTATGAAATAGTTAGAACTTCATTTCATATCAATCTCTGATTTTGATAGCTGGGTTATATATACTCTTTCAAGTATTCAATTTTTTGATTTACTATCAATATTTTGGTGAGGCTATTTAACATTGCTGTATACTTCAGTAGCCTTCATCTCCATTAATTCAGAGACCCCTTCCTTATTGAACTCTGTGATCTTTTTTGTTGACTCAAGGTGGCTTCCATTGGTATATGATTTTGACCTTTTCCTATATCAAGTTGTTACCTTCTTTAAGTTTTAATAAATGAACAGTGATAAGCAACTCCTTTTTTAATTACATTTAAATATAAATCCTTGCATAACCCATCCTCCTCATATTTATAGTTGTTTGATTAATCTATCTGTTTTATATAGGCACATGCTTTACTTTCAATTTTAAGATAGCTCCTTATATAACTCAATGCTTTACTTTCATCATATCATGTAGAATAGAAATGGGAGGGATCTGTCAAACATCTTTTGTAGTTTCTGGAGGATTAAGAGGTTCTCAGTAGTGATTATATTTGACTATTAATACAGGCTCAAAGTAGTAAGTACAACTTACAGGTTTCTCAATGTCTAATTATATAGAGAGGGTAATACCGAGTTTCGTACTTGCCTAGATCTTTCAATTGGGTCATAAGCGTCAGATAGATTTAACACGGTATTGGATTTGAGTCCCCAGGATACCATTGACCTTATTCTAACTTGAAGTTGCCAGATTAGTTTGTTCTTTCATCTTTGTATCATAATCTTACTAGTCAATCTTTCATTTACATGATACAGTTTGGAGTATTTTTATTAAGTTCTGAGATTCTTCGACCATATGTGCCTTGACATCTTTAGTAATTATGCAAGACGCAAATTCCTATATGTCCTCTAGCATCACTCGTAAATGCATAATTCACTCAATAAATTGCTAAGTTATTCAATCTTTTGCTACTTGATATATGTAGTAAATATATGGAGCAAATTTTAACAAGCAACATATGTTGGTCTTTTTTAATCCATTCTGTTGCTGTTGGTTTTCCTTATTACAATTGATAAATGAGAATTATTTAAGTTGTATACTTTGACGCTGACAATAGTATACCCAATTATTTTTTATACTTTTTAGATTAAATCATAATGAAAAATATGGAATCATCCTCTATTCGTGGCAAGTCCGATCCAACATAGAATTATTTTTCTTCTTCTCAAGCATCTGATGGGAATGTCTAATATAATTGTATGTTTTGCAGTAGAATATTTAAGGGGGGAGAAATTTTTAGAATAAAAGAACATCTTGTTGGTGTTAAGGGTAATATTGCTTCTTGCAAAAAAGTACCACTTGATGTAAGTGATATGATTGAAAAATGTTTGCAGTAACAAGTAAAAAAGAAAAAGGAAAATAAAGTGACTCATGATATATCTTTTGGAGATAATGAAACACCACAAGCATTAGATAAAGGAAAAAGAAAAGCTACTATTGACTTAGATTCTTATTTTGTCTCCAAGAAGTACTCCTGGTTCTCAACCCATTATAAAAATTCTTATGGTTGACAAGGATATTGTTTTGCGATGTAAAAGAGCATGTGCTAGATGGTTCTATTATTCATATATTCCTTTAAATGCTTTAAATTCACCATAGTTTCAAGAAGCAATTGATGCTACAACAGCAATAGGTCCAAGATTTAAAGTGCCATCTTATTATGAGCTACGTGTGCCTTTACTTCAAGATTTAAAAAAGGAATGTCAATTAATTGTAGATGCATATAAATCTAGTTGGGAATCAACAGGATGCAATATTATGGCATATGGGTGGACTGATCAAAGACAAAGAACCTTGATTAATTTCTTGGTTTATTGTAATATTGAAACAACTTTTATCAAGTCTGTTGATACTTTTGACATGGTAAAAAGTGCTAATTATTTATCTGAATTATTCTCTGAAATTGTCGAGTGGGTTGGACCAAAGAATATTGTGCATTTTGTTACAGATAATGCAGCTAATTATGTATCAGCTAGGTATTTATTACAATCAAAGTATGGGCATATTTATTGGTCTTCATGCGCTGCTAATTGTATAAATCTTATTTTAAAAGATATTGGTAGTATGGATCATATTTCTAGTCTTGCTTCACGAGAATTTAAGATCACAATTTTTTTTGTATAATCATATCATATTTTTGTCTTGGTTAAGAAAGCAAGAAGATTGGGTTGAGATCGTGCGTCCAGCTGCTACCAAGTTTGCAACTACATTTATTACTTTGAAAAGTGTTTATCAACATAAGCAACTACTTCAAATTTTGGTTACAAGTCAAAACTTTTCAAGTCATAAATTATCAAAGAGTGAAAAAGGAAAAAGAGTTTGTGCTATTATTATAGATAATAAATTTTAGGATGCTTGCTTGATCATTGTGAAGATTGTGGCTCCGCTTATAAGGCTGTTAAGGATTGTTGACTCAGATAAGAAGCCATCTTTAGGGTATATACATAATGGTATGTATAGAGCTCACAAAACAATTATAAATCTTTTTAAAGGGAAGGAGAAATTGTACAAGACTTAGATAGATATTATTAATCGACGATGGGATAAGCATCTTGCTCAAAGGATCCACTTAGCAGCTTATTTTCTCAATCTTTATTACTTATATAGTGGAGAAGCAGATACAATTAATATTATGGGCGATTTGTTTGATGTGATTGAATGCAAAGGTATTTTCTCTATTGAAGAGCAATCACAAGTGATAAATGAAATTAAATTGTATCGTGAAGGTTTAAAGAGTTTTGTTAGATCGTCAGCAAAGATAGAATATATGACAAAAAAATGCAGCCAGGTAAGTTTTAATGGTTTATACTTTTAATTCATTATTTACTTATTAATAATATATATGTTATTTATCATAACTATTAATTTAAAATACAGATGAGTGGTGGAGATTAGTCGGTGACAGTGCTCCAATATTGAGAAAACTCACTATTAGGTTACTTAGTTAAACAGTTTCCGCATCAGGTTGTGAACATAATTGGAGTGTTTTTGAACGTATTCATACAAAGAAACAAAATCGTTTGGAACATCAAAGACTTAATAACCTTGTTTATGTTACTTATAATCTGAGGATGAGGAACAGGTATTTTATAGTTTTGTTTTTATTTCAATAATTTTATTTTTATTATTGACTTTATAATTTCTCCATTATGTGTTCAGAGCGCTTAGTAAAAAGATCACATATGATCTAATTGATATTGATTGTATCAAACATATTGATTTTTGGATCGAAGAAGAAAAACCATCACATACTAATTTTTAGATTGAAGAAGAAGAACCATCTCCTGATCTTAATTATAATGAACTTGAAAAGACGATTTAAGAAGAAAATATATTTGTCACAACGAATGAATTAAGAAAGTCTACTGATAGTTAGTTCATATCTTATTTTGATCATATTTAAGTTCAAATTATACTATATTACAAGTTTACAATTGAGGATAATTTCATACATTACTAATTTTTAATTTATTTTAATGCAGTAGAAGAAGTTGA
>JANZXR010000002.1:7535375-7570241 GCA_027575705.1 Erythroxylum echinodendron | reverse complement strand
TATTATTATTTAAAAACAAAAATTAAAAATTCACAATAATTATAAAAGTTGAAATAAATAAAATAACTAATTAAAAATCTTTGAAAAAAAGGGGAGAAAGAGAAGTAGGAGGGAGGGAGGGAGATTTTAAAATTTTTTGAAATTTTTGCAAAAAAGTTCCCTAATTTTTTAAAATTTTCGGTACCGATCAGTATTTGACCGGTATTTTGAATACTGCTGGTACCAGCCGATACCGACCGGTACCATAACTTATTATTCGATACCAATTTTAGTCCAGTACAATACATATCAGTCAGTACTGACCGATATGTACCGATATTCAAAACAATGACTGAAAGGGCTCAGTGATCAGACAGAAATTAAATATTATCTGGCAAAAGATAGTGGCTTGGTTTTCTTCTGTTGTTGCTCGTGAAGAATGTGGGCACGTCACCTTTCAACTTTTTTTTAATAAAATATTCTATTTAAATCCTTAAATAGTTTTTCTACAAGCTACCCAATAATTAAGAGATAAAACCAATAAAAATATAAATGAAAAGTTTTTTAAGCGCTATTACTTTATTCTTTTACACGAAAATTTAGATTCCCATTATGGTCGTCGTGCAAGGAGCATCTCAAGCATAACCATGAAAGTAACAACTAAGGTCACGTATTGGTGAAAAGAGCTCGAAAGTACATATTCATATACGAAATTTAAGAGTACGTATGCACAACTTCTACGAACCTAAAAACAAGACACGTACGTATATATGACTGATGGGCGCTAGATGCCTCGGTTTTCATGACATTTGACGCAATGAAGTATCGCAACATGTACTGCGAAAATAGGGATGAGTTTATCTTTAAAGTTGCATGCTAGAGGTCTGACACATAAACGGAATCAGAGTCTGCAACTAACGATCAAACTCGGCTATCGTGCAATATTTATTAGTTTTAAGGTAGTAACTCTTAAAGAGTCTTAGTAGGCGAAGCCCAACTTTTGTTGGACATGAATTCAAGTGATATTTTGCTATATACAACAAAAAATGATTAATTGGTAAATTCTTTATTCTAGTAAAAGATAAACCAGTTCACGTCTTTTCCATTCCTGATTTAGAACAGCACAACCGAGAATCAGTAGCCTACTTAATGAAGCGGCTAGCCTTTGTATGATTAAAAAACATGATAAAAAACAAAATGATTGCAAAAATCAGTGGCACATAACTAATGATTTAGTTCAAACATATAGAATAAGATCGCATCATCGACAACTTAAAAGGCCAACAACGTACGTTGATGACTGGAATTAAGAGGCAGTATCAAGAGTCTGACCTGATTTTTAGTGCCATCATCGCTGGAATAAATCTGATCAAATTGGCATACAGCTTTAGTGGACTTGAGGCGGTGGGCGGCGAAATATCCGACATAACTGCATGAAGCCGGTCGACGATGGGGGTTTTCAATATTCTCAGCACCACCTTGATAAGTTAACGTAGAAGTACAGACACTTTGGTTGAGACGTCCCACGAAAACAATCTTTCGTTTCAAGTAAAAACGGGCAACGGTTGCTAATGATCTAGTGAACCAAGCTGGTGCCATGATAGAACTGTGGCTCTGGCCTTTCTCTGTCGATCGTAATGACAAAACCAAGAAGAAAGTAGTAGTACAGAATGGAAGAGGACAGAGAATTAATTGTCATTACTTAAGTGGAGGTTGTTTCAATCTCGGACTGCATTGTCGGACAATTTTGTCCTTTCCCATAAAATTAGATAATATTTAATTATATTATTAGTTTTTCAATAAATTATTGGTCAAGTTATATAATTTGATCTAGAAAAAGATAATAAAGTGGCCCAATAAATTATCTAAATCAATGGGTCAAAGTTCGGGTAGAAAATAGATTCTGATTAGTGTAGACGGACCCATATCAGACTTGTGATGCAAAAACCCGATATGAAAGTTATATATAAAGTTTAAGGTCTCCTGTAGTTGCTCATATCATTCGTAAGCATAAGAACTATCTAACTCATTAAGAGAACTTACGCTTTGAGAAAACTATAGAAAGATATTGAACATGTTACAGTGAAGACAACGGTGGATTCGAGCTATTTTTAGCTTCAAAAAGCTTGTTTGAAGTTATAAAATCGAAATCAAGTATTTTTCACATTTTTTCATTTATTGCCCTTTCACATTCGATTAGGGATACGTAACTAAGGTATCGTTATGTGTTACACATAATATCAAAGCGATGACATGATCGGGTGGTTAAAAATAAAGATTTTCCGGTTTTTCTCTCCATAAGGTTTTCGGAGAGTTAACTTCTGTTTCTCAGTTTTTCTTGTTTTTTATTGCATGAAAGTAGTAGTCATGTGTTTAGCCTTGAGAAACGAGGTGAAAACGAGCCTAGAAGTGTAAAAAATGGACCTGAAACTCACCGAAATTTGCCATTTTTCGACGAGGTGGTGACCATCATCGGTCGCGTGACTGTGAACAGTAGCATGAGGGGAGAAGACGCATCTAGCGCATGTGAGAAACGGTCATCGGACGTGTTTCTGGCGCGTGTGACGCACGCTCCCACTTTGGTGAGCGCATCTGCTCGCTTGCGGGACACACGCCAAATGCGTCTCCAGCACGTCAGAGCTGATGCGTGTTTGAAACATGCGGGCTGACATAGGGCTGACGTTAACCATATGAAATTGCTACAGTAATAATTAAAAATTTTCAGATTTCTCGCAAGAGTGCCCCGGGGGTTTTTGGGTCAATTTACGAGTCTGGGAAATTCATAAAATGAGTTTTTTCATTTTTCTGGATTTATTAAATTAGTAATAAATTAAAGTTTAACTCCAGAAAAAGGAATTAAGATATTCTGAATCTGATTTCAAGTGAATTTTTATGCTTAAGACATCACAGAGGGAGATACTTCAAGTTTTCATGTCTCGGGTTTCATGTTCAGTGTTTGGGATTGCATGATAGTTACTCGGAAAAGGAATTAAGACATTTTGAAGCGATTTTTGAGTGAATTTTTGTGCAACAACCATAAGGGAGATACATGAGATTCTTGTGTCTCGGGTGGTCGATTTAGTATCTAGTAATGCACAATAGTCACTCTACTGAAAATTTTCTTTTACGAAAGTCTCAAATGAAGTTTTCAGAGAATGTCTTCAACACGAGTGTGTGACAATAAGACTATACATTCAGGTTTTTTGCATTTATTGATGTTATATTGTCACATACCATATGTCCATCAAGAATTTGAGGATAACATAAAGTTGCATCGCTTGTGTTTGTGGACTTTTTGAGTACTAATAAGGATATAATCATTAAAGTGGCCTTTTAGGTCATTATTTTGAATTGTTTTGCTTGCATGTAGAGGGATGTCTCTGGTTTTATGTTTAGTTATTCTGCCCAAAGGTGTTGGCCTTACATAACATTTTGAGATGTACATAAAGGCATTAGGAGTAGGAAAGCTGTTGCTCAAGTGATCTATTCACCTGAAGATGGTAGTGTCATAAGAGTTGATGGTTTGTACTCTGATTGCTTTTATATAGAAGTCTGATTGCATATATTATGTATTTAGCTCAAAAGTGTTTCATAATATGTATGATGGGATTTTCAATAAAGATACTTTTTATTGATTTTGAGTTTTGTTGTTGTCTTAAATTTGTGCTGATCTAAACATTATCATTTTAAAGTCACCTTTTTGGTCAACAATATCAGTATCACCATTAAAACCCTGACCGGTTTCAATATGAAGAAGTGGGGGGAACTCAAGCTTGCTACTCCTACAGTCCTCGAAGTAACTAAAGGAAAGGCAAAGATGAAGCCCTCTAAGATCAAAGGTAGAAAGAATAAATCTTCTTCACATACTGATATTGGTCAATCCTGTGCTGGTAAAGGTCCGCATGCCATAAAAAAGCCAGCAGTATGAGACCTAAAAAGAAAGATTGTGACCATCAGATAACTCCCTAGCTTATCAATTTATGAATATGATTTACGATATTCGCATTAAGTACTTGGTGGCTATATAGTGGAGTATCTGATTAAGGTTCTTCTATAATGCAAGGGTTCATATCCAGGATAAATCTAAATAAAGAGAAGGAGGAACTGATGTTTGACAACAATGAAGAAGTGGATGAAATATCTATAGGGGAATGTATGTGTTGAACCTCCCTGATGTTTTGCATTAAATATCAACTATACAACAGAAGCATTAAATACAAAACATCAACCTTCTTTGTCTAAAATTGATCCAAAGATCACATATAAAATGTGTCGTGCAAGGTTCATTTTGGTTTTTACACGACACATTTTATATGTGATCTTTGGATCAATTTTGGATAAAGAAGGTTGATGTTTTGTATTTAATGCTTCTGTTGTATAGTTGATATTTAATGCAAAACATAATGATACAACTTTCTTGTCATATCATTTGTATAGAATGTGTCTTACCCCAAATTATATATATGCTTCTTCATATCTTGCTAAACAAGTCATGAAATGAAGGACCCTGATGAATGAAAAGTCATACATGGTGTGACATAAAAGTTTAAGCCACATTTCCAGAACTAGAGTTGAGAGATTTATTAAGGAAAGCATTCTCTCAATTATAGATTATGATGATCTAGGAACATGTGTTGACTATTGCACGGGTAAGTTGACTAATAAGGAAGAAGGGTCAACTCGTGTTTCTGACTTGTTAAGTTGCATTGTGCAATTTCAAATGTATTCTGACATTTGTTGATGATTATTCTCATTATAGTTATGTGCTCTTGTTTAAAAAATGAAGGTTGAGAATCAATTGGAAAAATCCATTCAGAGTGTCAGACCTGATCATGGAGGAGAATATCATGGCAAACATGGTGTTTTAAGACTTGAAAAGGTCCGTTTGCTAGATATATAAAATCAGTTAGGATAGTGACTTGATTTATTATACCGAGTAGTTTTGAACAAAATGGTGTGTTGCCGAAAGGCATAAACACACCCTAAAGGACTTGAAGAAGTCAATGCAGAACATGACTAATCTACCTGATTATCTAGAAGTGTGAAATAGCTTTGCACACATTCATGTATGAGGTTACCCTACCGAGGTAGTATAATCCTTATAAAGAAAAATTACATGGTCATTATGCTCATTGCTATTTAGTAAGATATCTTGACCACTCTAAAGGCTATAGATCTTACTGTAGAGAAGGTGGGACCAAAATAGTGGAATCACAAATTATTAAGTTTCTGGAATACAATGTTTATGATGATGGTGGGCCCTTTGAGCCTTAGGATGATAACAGGGTAGATACTACAGTTATTATGTACCTGCCACTCATACAGTTAGATCCGGTGGATCTAGGTCTTTGTATTGTGCCTGTACAGGAACAGGAACCTATACCTGAACACACAGCGATTCCTGGGAGTACAACATCTAATGCAGTTATGAAGATCCGTCAGAGTGAGATGACTTGTTATCCCATCTGATTACATAGTCTATTAGGAGAACAGGACTATGATATTAGACAAGTTACAAATCTAGTTACTTTTACAGAAGCAGTTTCTAAACCCAATGTGAAATTGTGGTGGGTTGCAATGACTGATAAGATGTAAGCCATGAAGCATAGTAAGGTCTAAGAGCTAGTTGATTTTGTAGTAGAACTGCAAAACTATCAATTGTAAATGAAATTTTAAGACCTAAAGCATTTTAGGATAAAGTTTAGAGGTTTATGGACTTGCTCAGTTGCTTGATAGTTTAGTCAGGGAGAAATGTTATCTTTAATGTTACTTTTTCTCTCGTATCCTCGAAGGATACATTTTGAGTGATTATGACAATTGTAGCTCATGATGATATATAATTATATCAGATGGTTGTCAAAATCACTTTCCTGAATAAAGAACTTCATAAAGTGGTTTATATGGTATAACCTGAAGGATTTTAGGATCCAGATGGAACTGATATGGTTTGCATGTTATGCAGAACAATATAGTGATTTACATCAAACTTGCTGAAAGTGATATCTTACATTTAATAAGGTTTCAACTTATTTGGCTTCATGAAAAATAAAGTTAACAATTTGCTTGTACTATGAGGTTAGGGGGAGCAAAGTTATCCTCCTATTATTACATATGGATGATATATTGCTCACGTCAAATTAGTTAACCATATTGTATAAGGTTAAGCAACTTTTGGTCAAGAACTTTGACACAAAGGACCTTGGCATAACATCTTTTATCCTTAGTATTCAGATTCACTGGGACAGATATTAAAACTCATCATACCTAGCACATAGTGCATACATTAAGTATATGCTACAAAGGTTTAATACGGTTAACTGTAAACCTATTGTAGCAACTATCTCACATAGTAAAAGATAATCTATGGCACAGTATAGAGAGAGGTTACAAGGAATGTTCCATATTCTAGTACGGTGGATAACCTGATGTATGCTCGACTATATACTAGGCAGGACATTGCACTTACTACTTGACTATTTGGTCAGTATCTGGTTAACCCAGATGTTGAAATAATGTCAAGCGAGTGTTGAGATAATTAAAGGGAATCAAGGATTATATGTTGACATAAAGAAAAGTCAACAAACTAAACCTCGTAGGGAATTCAAATTCAAATTAAGCTATATGTCCGGATGATCAAAAGTTCACTTAAGTTTACACTTTATTTTAAGTTAGTAGATGGTACTATGTCGTGGAACATTGTCAATTAGACACAGGTGATTTTCTTGATTGTACATGCAGAATGCATGCTATAGGGCTACTTCACAGATGATTTAGCTCAGAATTTTGATTTCTGAGTTGTCTGTGGTTGATTCAGTGGCTAGACCCATTCGGTTGTAATGTGATAATCAAGCTACTGTGTTGTTTAATAACGACATTGAATATCACAGGGTCTTAGCATTTTGAGGTCAAATGTTTGACCATGAAGTAGTTGATAAGAAAAGGTGACATTAATGTTTGAAGCATTTAAAGACCGAGGAACTATAAGTTGATTCTTTAACTAAAAGACTTTTCTCACTTGTGTTTGGAAAACAAGTATACAGTATGGGTGTTTTGAAGTCCTTAGGCACTGTTAGTTAGGGGATCGTTATGTTTGCTCCATGTATATTTGTACATTTTGATGTATTATGAAGGTATGATGGTTCATCAATAAAGATGATCATTGTTTATCCTCAGTAATAAGTGTTATCATACATTGTCATAATACATATGAAAGTCTTAAGATTTGTGTCAATCTTAAGCATTTAAAGGTCATTGGACATATATACAGATTGACCTTGAGCTTATGTCATTTAGACGCATACAGTTTTATATGGATATCCTTAAAGTTTCACATGAAGTAGGGGGCTATAAGTCTTTAATTCCATAAAGGTTCTTAGATGCAGTTTAGATTCAGTTGGAGAACATAAAGGTTTTCTCTAATGTTGTTTTGCATTTGGTGCGAGGAAACAAGTTTTCTTTAATACTGTTTAGCATTTGGTGATAGAAAACATAATTTCTCTAATGCAGTTTAACATGTGGTTTAGCTTAAAGTTAGAGAAATCAAGACCTACAAACGAAGATGATATAATTTAGATCATATAGGTATCATCTTAGTTTGTCACACTCTATTTTTCCATTCATGTTAGTGAGATACTAGATATGCGTGATTGTATTAGATCTGTGTCGCACATGACACATGCATTTGATACTTTTTTGTATCGAAAGCCTTACATGATTAAATGATAGACTTTCATTATCTTTGGATTAAATGTTTTGTTTTTAAACTTGGTCGACTAATACAGTGACATAGCTTAACCGAGTTTTTAAAATTGAGTCAAAACTGCAATTAAATATTGTCCAAGGGGGAGAATGTTGGACAATTTTGTCCTTTCCTATAAAGTTGGACAATATTTAATTGCATTATTGGTTTTTTCAATAAATTATCGGTTAAGTTACGTAATTTGATCCAGATAAAGACAATAAAGTGGGCCAATAAATGATTTAAATCAATGGGTTGAAGTATGGGTGAAAAATGGATCTCGATTAGTGTGGACCGAACCTATATCGGACTTGTAATGGGGAAGCCCAATATGGAAGCTATATATAAAGGTTATGCAGTTGCTCATATCATTCGTAAGCATAAGGATTCTCTAACATATTAAGAGAGCTTATGTTTTGAGAAAACTGTAGAAAGATGTCGACTGCATTCCGGTGAACAGTTCCTGTGAAGATGGCGGTTGATCCACGCTTGTTTAGGCCTCGAAAAACTTGTTTGAAGTTATAGAACCGAAATAAAGTATTTTTCACATTTCTTCATTTATTATCCTTTCATGTTCGATCTAAAATACGTAACTAAAATATCGTTACATGTTACATGCATTCGATTTCAAGATTATGTTTTGCGAGACTTATTTGAGGATGACAACATATACAATGATTGAGTACTACATATGCAAACAATGAATTTCCACGGAGGACTGACAGCAGATCGATAAAAGGATGGCTGTGGGTCAGGAAATTATTATGCAGAGACTCTGATGTATCAACGAGTGAGATCAAGGGGTAATTTTTAGTGAATTTATAAAGTTTATAATGGTGGGTCATATTATGAATTTATAAAATAATGTCTAACGAACAGTAAAATAAACCTTTAGTGTCATAAAGTTTCTGAAATAATTTCCATTACCTCTGTTGATTTTAAAGTAAATCAATTGATATTGATAAAATAAGTTTTTTGTCACCTACTTTGTTCGTTTATTGTAAAAGAAAAGGGAAAAGGACTTTCATCTAAAGCACTCGTGACATCCCACTTACATTGGTTATTGGTAAGTCTTTGTTCAATAAATGTAAAAAAGGCATGAAAAATTGAATTAAGCACGAGAAGTTTATTTTTACTATCAAACTATTAGAATTTAGGAACGAATCAAATTGGTGTGTTTCAGCGTAAAAATTATTAAAACTATAGGCCTAAAAGTAACCAAAAAACAGTTATAATCACGCTGGAGAGCCGACACTGGCGTCATTCTACAAAGTACAGGAAACAAATGCAAAACCCTGAAGAAGTCTTCACGGTAGGACACGTACTTTAATTCTCATGCTCATGGTCTGCGTCTTTCAACTTGTAGATGATCTTCGCAAGAGGGTATGCCGGATATTCGGAATGAAACTCTTTATTCATATAATGGTACTGCGACTATATTGCAAAGAAAAAACCTTTTGACCTATTATTAGTGATCATTAGTTAAAATTAAAATTTTATATTACAATAGTCAATCTTTTATTGATAATCATCAAAAATTAATCACACAATTGAATCCTACAAAAATGACGAAGAGAGGAGAATGGGCAAGGGGGGGTTCATTCAAGGTTCGACATCTGGCTAGCAACGTCGAGTCTGATTTATAAGATAGCTCAAATTAAATGCAATATAAAATTTAATTAAATTCAAAATAACGTTATGATTGACATAGAATATTTTATCTTGGCAAAACAATAGTTCGGTTTGACGTATATAAAGATTCGAAATGCAACATATGTTACGCCTTTTCCCCCTAATTGCTGGCTTTTGATTTGTGACAGTGACTCTTTCTTAATTCACTATTTTTTTTTAATAAAGTTAAGGTATGACTCGTATCGTTGTAGGCCAACACGTGCCCCCCTTTTACAATACAATTTTTACTGCCCAGGATCTCAAATTTGCTTTTGAATCATGACTAATATTTGCAATCTTCAAATTAACCTGCACTCGGTCATGAAAATCATTGAGATTTTTTCTTTTCTCATCGGATCCAAAAACATAATTCAAGTTTCGAATACGGTAGCTTCTTATATGTATCTATGTGCACTAAAAAATAGGGGTTTGATGCATAAGTGGCAAATATAATTCACGAGTGTCTCGCGGCATTTCCATAAACAAAAACGCACTTCAACGTGAGGGTTGCCTTCAAACGTACATAAATATTGATATTATCTTTTCATTTGCAAACCCATAATAGGTGTTTGATTCTGTTTACATCAAAAAATGAGTTCGGCCTACTTTTACTGTTTTGGGACGAAAATTCGAAGCTCAAAAGAAAGCCCATGATTTGGAGTCTAAAAGTAGTTCATTGATCTTGGCCCATCAGATTCCAGTGTCCGGCAAGGAAGGATGTAGTAAAGTTGGAGTTGGATTGGGAGTCTAGAAGTCCAAGATAAAGAGGAGATAAGATGATACACTTGAAAGACACTAGCTCAAACTCTGTCTTTATTGGATAGGATAAAGTTTATCCAAATTTTATCTATATCTAGTAAGATAAAATTTTATCAAGATCACAAGTTGAATTGCAGTAGGATACTCATCATCTTTGGCTATAAATAGAAGTTTTGAAGCAGAAAGAAAGCTCTCCAACATCTCACATATCAAAAGCTTGGCATCTCAGCAAATCTTTTAGCTTATTTCTATATTCGACAATCCTCTATTTTTGTCCTAGCATTAGTCTTTCTTTTCAATTGGTTTCAGTAATTTTCAATTTCTTCGTTATTGTATTTTGCTGAGTTGTTTATCAATAAAACAAAGTTCTTTTCTGTTAGATTTTTTGTCCTTTTCTAGCATATACAATCGTTTGATTTTAGTCAGAAATTACGAGTCGTAATATTTTCTTTCTTATTTCCTAATTTGGAATCACTTTAAATTCTTGGCACGCTCACAAACCGAAACAAAGGGCTACGTGTTAATCTTTAGTCAAAATAAAAGCAAACATATTTTTGGCACGCTCGGTGGGACCACGCAATGACGAAAACAAGATCTAGTAAGAGTACTGATATTTCTTTCAGTAGAGGTGATGAGATGGAAAACGTTACAACAGTAACGCAGGAAGACCAACCTCAATCCGTTGAGTTAAGTAAACAACATTGAGACCCTTTTGATAAAGGTTCTGGAGGCTATAGAGAAATTGGCGGCTAAGACGAATACTCTCTTGAACACTATGGGGAATAACCAAAAGGAGCTTTTAGCTGCGGTCAGTGGATCTGCCATGCTAGGAAAAGACAGAGGCATAGGCGGAGAAGAGTTAAGCAAGACACTACGTCAAACTGAATCGCAGGCCAACAAGTTACTAGTGGCCACGAAAAATCAGTTAGTGGCACTCACGGTCACTCCAACTGGGGGTGAAGGATCGTCAGCCAAGGTGACCAAGTTGGGAGAAACTTCTCCCGTGAAGGTGCTCGGGGGGCAATGCACCAGGGTTGACAGTCCCAACAAGGACAAACAGCCGGTGACCACCTACCAGCCACCACACAGAAGGGATGAGACACCGATTGCTACCCTGCCTCTGGTGTCTATCAACCACAAGATTCTTGTTCAATTCTACAGCCATACTGGACCAGCGACTCAATCTCACATTTATGAAGAAGGAATGAGCTCAGGAGGCAACAGGAGTCTGGTGACTAATCATATACAGGCCTTCCCAAGGGATACGGGTCACCAGGCAGTTCAGCAGCCGGTGACCATAGGCCAAGCGATGTACGGGCAAAACACTCAGACGATATATCACGTTTTACCAACCAAGGAGAAGATGAAGGTCAAAGACTATTGCAAATATCATAACGCATGGACTCATTCAACCAACATGTACTAGGCCTTCAGGAACGTGATTCAGGATCGCATCAATAGGAAAATTCTCAAGTTCCCAAAAGAGGCAGTGCTCATTGACAAAAATCCATGTCCGGTGGGGTTAGTGAACGTAGCAAGTGTTGACATGAGGAATGAGCTCAACCAAAAAAGGAGCCAGAAGCATACGAATCAAGTTTGGAGGCTGAAAGGGTGGAACATGTAGAAAAAGAAAGACAACCTGACCACTGCCTCTAAAAGTCAGGAGAGAGTCGGTGCACTGGAAAGGATCGGTGATCAGGTCACTGGAAATAACAGGGAAGCCGGTGACCAGGTTGTTTTAGCACTGGCGGTCACTCGAAATTTGTTAAGCCACCGATGCCCAAGAAAGCTGGAGAATGGATTCGGGTGGAAAGAAAAAGGAGAGGTAAAAAGGAAATACTTACTGCTGCTCAGAAAAACACAAAAACGAGAAAAAGAAAGTGGCAGCATAAGGAATTGGCTGAGAGACTGTTCCAGGAAAAAGAAAAACTGGAAATAAATCAAATTCAAACCCAGGCTCACTTGGTGGAGAAACAAAGGATGCTTGATAAAGGGAAGGAGTTGGCCAACATTGCCAAGCAGATGGTTGAGCACCGTGAAGAAGGAATTCAGAAAAGTAAATTCGGAAGGAAGGCAACGGAGGATGACGATGCGGAGGAATAGGTAAACAGTTACTTCAATGTTGGTGCTGTCCCTGTTTGTTATGTGGGAGCTACTTCTAAGTTGTTGTGAGCTATTTTTAGCCGTGTCGATCCTGATGATAAAGCGGGGGAAAATCCAAAAGACGAAAAAAAAGTTTGGCCTACAAAAGAAGAACAAAATCCGGCAGAGAAATTATCAGAGAAAACGCATGATACCGAGAAGAACAAAACTTTGACATTCACGAAACTGGTAATAGTGAATCACACTAAGCCACTGTACATACGAGTTTGTATCAACAGAAGGCCACTAAACAGAGTTTTGGTGGACAATGGAGCAGCTGTAAACGTGATTCTCTTAAAAGTGTTATTAGGACTTGGGAAAAGAGAAGAGGATATTATTGCTACAGACTTAGTGGTGATTGCGGTGACTGGGGACGTGGCAAGAACATTAGGAGTGATTCCACTACAAATAATAGTGGGGAGTAGGCCGTGTGTGTCTGCGTTCTTCGCAATCAACACTAACATGAGTTACAAGTTGCTTCTAGGCAGAGACTGGATTCATGCAAACATGTATGTTCCGTCTTCCCTCCACCAATTTTTATTGTTTTGGCATGGCGACAACGTGGAAATGGTTAAGGCAGACAATAATACTTTCAGCGCTGAAGTCAATTTGGTGGATGCTTGCTACTACCATGGAGATACCACGTCAATTACTTTTGAAGGTTTGGACAAAGAGAGCAGGCCTACGCTGATGAAGTTTGCCAAGGACAAGCATTTGCTACTTAAGTAGCGGGTGCCAATGAGAAGAATAGAAGCATCAGGCATCTTAAGACGATGGAAGAAGACGCTGGCTAGCCAGGCCAATGATGACTCAAGGAAGTGAAGAAGAGTGGCCAGTGGTTGCAATGGCCATCTAGGAAGCAGTTTTGTAGTTGGCCAAAAAACAACTAGTAGCCAACCATAACATATTAACATTTTGGGATTGTGCCGAGAATGACATTCATAAGACATCGTTCCGGTGTCCAGGAGCAATCGGCACATTCGGATGGGTTATGATTCCTTTTGGGCTAAAGAACGCTGGAACTACTTATCAAAGAGTCATGAACCTCATTTTTCATGATATCATTGGAAAAATTGTCAAAGTCTACATAGATGATGTAGTTATCAAGTTTAAAAAATAGGGTGATCATGTAGAACATCTCAGGCAAGGATTTGAGAGACTGAAGAGACACCAGCTCAAACTCAATCCGTTAAAGTGCGCTTTTGGAGTCAGAGCTGAAAATTTTCTCGAATTTCTGGTCCATCAGAGGAGCGTGGAGGCTGACAATAACAGAATGTCCAAAAGCTACTCTAGGCAAAGGCATTTGCTAAATGGTTCTCTAAATAAGTTAATGGCCACCATAAGACTTATATCTATAAGCCTAATGGTGCAGGGAGCAATTGTTGGGCTCCGTTTTTGGAGTCCAACTCCTACTTGCTCTGATACCAACTATGTTAGACCCCGTTTTCGGAGTCTAACTATCCATAAATAAATCATAATTGTCCACTCAAATCCATCCATACATAAATCGTAATTCATTAACATCAAATATAAGAGTTTTCACAAAGCCATAAAGGCATTTCAAACCACAATAAATCTATATCTCATAATCCCAAGATACATAAGATATTTAATCTAAAAATACTGAAAATGAATCTAAAATCCTCATTAGTTATAAAATCTAGCTTAAAAATACAAAAATGCAACTTGAATCGATGCCTTGACCCTCTTTCACTTCATCTCTTAATCATCACCTATAGTTGGGGACAGGAGGGGTGAGCTTGAAAGCCCGTGGGTAACAGTTTATAATAAAAGATAAGCAAAAACTTTTGAAAAATTATTTTACTTGTCGTAGAAAATTGTCATTGAATTCATAAGTACACTTTTCTTAAAATTCTTGTCAAATTCACAATATAGCAAATCTTGTATGCAATCATCATGTCAAACATATCAAAATGCAATGCACAACATATGGCTCGAGAGTTCCATGGAACAAAATGGCGAAATCGAAGTTTACACTGTGAAACAAAACAAGTCCGATTTCTCAGGATCTCGTGGCCTAAAGCAGGCAGCTGGGAGAAGGCTATACGTCGACGTGCATATGACTAATGAAACGGATTTCTCTCTTGCCCACATAAAAGCACATATATTCATGCTCAAATCAATTCCATGCATTTTCATATTCTCATGCTCTTTTCACAAAGCAATAACATAATTCATAAGCAACTATGATTCATATGCAAACATGCAACACCTTATCAAAGCATTTAAGAAAACAGTTGAAAACATTTTTAAACTTTCTTGATTCAAAGAAAACATTTAATAGCTTAACACTCTATTATAAACATGTACCCACCTTATTTCGCTTGCTTGAATTTCCAAGATTCAAGCTTGCTCTTTTTCTTGCTCTAGACGTTGATCTTCTTGATCCCACAAATTTTTAGCTGAACACTCTTCTTTTAACTCCACCGAAAACTCTCTTCTTCTTTCTCTCTCTTTCTCTTCTTCTCTGTGCACTTCTCTCTTTTTTTCATGACATTCTCTCTCTCTTCTCTAGAATTTTCGCTCTTCTCTTCTCCTTCCTTCCGTTCACGTTACTTTTCTTCATTTATAAGCAAGACAACACTTCTTCTTCCAATTATGCCCTTAATGATTGAGAATTGCCCCATTTGCTCTTCCATTTATGTCTTATGTCTTTTATATTTAAGTGTCATGCCAAGAACGCCCTTGAATATTCTGAGATAACACTTTATTCTAGAAAAATCTTCTCTATTGTCTCAAATTTCTAATGACACCAAAATCATTCAATTCAGTGCAGTGGTTCGAAAGATATACTTCAAATATTTTTGGATTGCTCTTGTACATAATAGTATACTATGAACAAATTTCATCTGAAATTTGAACCACTTAGACACTTAATTAGATTATAATTTCTTCATACCATTTGTAGCTCCATGTCTCTACTTTACCACAAATCATAAATCATCTCATTTGTAGATCTACTGATCCAGAAATCATCAAAATACTGAAGTATGTTCAGTGGAATAACACCAGTTCATATTATTGAAAAACACACTCACTGTACCCGTCCCACTCTTTTCACTAAAAATTTCTTACTTCATTTTAGATGGCTATGATTTTTTTGTAGATGTAGAGCAATGTCTTAAGAGTCCAATGGTTCAAGAATCAAATCATTCGGGTGTCTATAGAAGGATTTATGGCTAAAATGAGACGATTGCTGACGTCATTCTGAGACGAATTGGAAAAATAGATATAACTTTCTGTACAGAACTCGGATTCAGGTATTCTTTAGGTGGATAGAAAGAGGACTTCAAGATCTACAATTATTATGAGGACCTTAAAGACCAATTATATCATCTTGAGGATCAAATTTAGACTAGAAGATGTTTTGGCTAAAATGAGATGGTCAAACTGAGACGATGAACAGTAACTGAGACGCAAAATGTCAAACTGAGACGATGAATAGTAACTGAGACGCAAAAAGTCAAACTGAGACGATAAACAGTAACTGAGACGCAAAAATTCAAACTAAAACGATGAGCCTCACAACTTGTAATGCTCGTATCTTTTGACTCTGATATCCAAAATTTACAAACTTTATATCGTTAAAAAGCTGGTAAGAACATCTACAGCTTTCTTGAAGACTTTAAAGACAGATTCTATCTTCTTAGGGGTCAAAAATCGAACAAAAGATAGGTATAGACGAAGCAAAACACAGAAGAAGATGACGTTAGCACAGAAGAAACATAGAAGAAGATGATGTCATCACAGAAGAAGTTTTCCTTTGCATATAACTTTTTCTACAAAGATCGAATTCAATTATTCTCTACATGATTCGAAAGAAGGAATCAAGATACACAAACTTCATAAAGAGTTCAAAGGTCAATTTTATCTTCTGAAGGGTCAAAAATAGGACAGAAGATATACAATAAACAGGGACCCAGATGAAATTCATGAACAGTGACACAGACAAAGTTCATGAACAGTAACATATAAGAAGTTCATTCGCCTGTGAACAGTAACACAGATGGAGAGTATAAACAGTAACATAGAAGAAGGTGACGTCACCCAGAGGAAGATGACATCATCATAGACGATAGCTCTATTCCCTACTCATCCTTTCATCTTTGTTTTATTTTCTATGCGATGACGTGTCCTCTGTGTTCGGACGTCATCATAGACGAATATTTCTAACTTCTACTCATTCTTTCCTCTACGTTCTATCCTCTATGTGATAATGTGTCCTCTGTGTTCTGACGTCATCACAGAGGATACTTCTCTTCTAAATATCTTCACTTGCAAAAATCTTAATTTTCAACTCCGATGTCCAAAAATTTCATGCTATATATCATTAAAATTTCATGCTATATATCATTGGAAAGCTAGAAAAATAATCTACAATTTCTAAGAAGACAACTTCATCCAATTCAGCATAGATTCAATTTAACTTTTGTTTTCAGTCTCGCCTCTATGTTATGACGTCAACACAGACGAATTCTTTCGTCTGTATTTTTCACTTGCAACTTTCCAACTCTGATGTGCTATTTTAAGACTATCAGAAATTGATACTTTCATCAAACACAACGTGCACATATACATTTCATTATCCAAACCTTTCATTATCACAGCTGATAACAAGATCATCTTTCTACTTCATTTTCAACTCCATATCATCTTTAATATCAATAATCTATGATTAATCATGAACATCAATAATCGAACATACATACATATATGCGCATATTCTTAATCAACTTACTACATAGATTCAACTAATTCTAGTCAGTTCGAAATCTCTTATCCACTTAAAACACCAAAAACACAAGTACGAACTTCTCCACATTTCTCATTTATTAGTTCTAGTCTTCTAAGAAAAGTTTGGGTTCCAACAGCAATTGTTTACACTGAAAAATAGGTTCGGCCTATTTTACTGTTTTGGGCCGAAAACTCGAAGCCCAAAGGAAAGCCCATAGTTCGGAGTCCAAAAGTTGCCCATTGATCTTAACCCATCAGATTCCAGTGTCCAGCAGGGAAGGATATAGTAAAGTTGGAGTTGGATTAGGAGTCTAGAAGTCCAAGATAAAGAGGAGATAAGATGATACACTTGATAGACACTAGCTCAAACTCTATCTCTATTAGATAGGATAAAGTTTATCCAAATTTTATCTATATCTAGTAAGATAAAATTTTATCAAGATTACAAGTAGAATTCCAACAGGATACTCGTCATCGTTGGCTATAAATAGAAGTTTTGAAGCAGAAAGAAGGCTCTCCAACATCTCACATATCAAAAGCCTAACATCCCAGCAAATCTTTTAGCTTATTTCTATATTCGGCAATCCTCTATTTTTTCCTAGCATTAGTCTTTCTTTTCAATTGGTTTCAGTAATTTTCAATTTCTTCGTCATTGTGTTTTGCCGAATTGTTTATCAATAAAGCAAAGTTCTTTTCTGTTAAATTTTTTGTCCCTTTCTAGCATACACAATCGTTTGATTTTAGTAAAAAATTACGAGTCGCAATATTTTCTTTCTTATTTCCTAGTTTGGAATTACTTTAAATTCCTGGCACGCTAGCAAACCAAAACAAAGGACTATGTGTTAACCTTTAGTCGAAATAAAGGCAAACATATTCTATCCAGCTTTTTGCTTCAGATTTTATTAACAAATTTCTCTTCTTCATGTCAATTCCCTTGTTCACATAACTGAAACTGCCCAGCAAACAAAAGCAGTAGAATGGCTACCCCATAAAATTTAATGATCCTTCTCAAATTCTGGATCAAACTTGATAAAAAGTAAAAACATGTCAACACAAGATGCAACTATAGGTTGGCAAATGCCGTGTACACTTCGGGTGCATCTCACGTAGACCTGGTTTATGTCAAATATATATCTTTTGGTAGTTATATTAGTAAGTGTTCCGGCATTTGTATAGAGTTTCACCTATGTTACAAGTTTCCAAGTTTCAAATTCACTTTCTTGTACATTAAATTGCTAAACAAAGTTTGGCCTCAGTTCTCAGCTCAAAGACCAAAGATTCTGTGTATCAGAGCTGCAAATATTGGTCATTTCCCATCTTTCAACCACTGAGTCCTTATGTTACCGTCCCAGGGCAATTTTGCATGTGCATGTTGTTGCCAGCCTACATTCATTGACAAGGCAACCTATAAATCCTTTCCCTATAAATTTGGAAGAACCTCAGGATAGATAAATTTCTCATCACAATTTGTAATAACCATGATTACTTTACAAGAAGAATGTGTTTTTCACCGGTCAGCCCAACTATAACCTGGGTTTTTTTTTACTTGATTCTTCCGCATCACATTTCGAATCAAAGCTGAACTTTCCCACTCACCTGTGGAGGCAAATACACTAGATAGCTGCACGTAAGCACCAGAGTTATTAGGATCTAGCTCGATAATCCGCTTGGCTACCATTTCTCCAAGAATCCTATCTCCATGAGCCACACAACCTCTCAATATTGATAACCACATGCTGACATCTGCTTCAAAAGGCATATTTTCTATAAGATTGATTGCTTCCCTTAAGAAGCCAGCACGAGCGGAAAGATCAACCATGCAAGAATAATGTTCAATCCCTGGATCAATATGATAGTCATGCATCATTATGTCAAACCATTTCCATCCCTCTTCCACCAATCCACAATGATTACAAGCAGACAAAATGCTTGTAAACGTGACATAATTTGGCTTTGCACCAGCATGTCTCATTTCGTTGAACAATGTTAGAGCTTTCAATCCTTGACCATTTGTAGCATAACCCATTAGCATTGAATTCCAAGGGATTTCATCTGACTTGATCATTGTGTCAAACAGATTCCTGCCCTTTTCAATACAACCACATTTGCAATAAAAATCAACAATTGAGCTGCAAACTACTTCATCAGAATCAAATCCAGTGATAAGTACCCTAGCAAATACCTGTTCACCAAGTTCCAGTGAAGTTATACTAGCACAGGCACTGATCACACTAGCAAAGCTGAACGTATCCATCTTCAGTTCCAGCTTATTCATCTGGCAAAAAAGATCCAATGCATCAATTGGACAACTGTTTTGACTAAGACCCACTATCATTGAATTCCAAGATATCAAAGTTTTAGCTGGCATTGTATTGAAAATCTTTTTTGCATCTTCAATTTTACCATGGTTGCTAAACAGTGTGATCATGGAGTTGAGTAGGACTGTATCATGTGCTCTGAGCTCACTGAATAATTTGAAGGCATCATTTGGGCTACCAGACTTAGCATGTGCATCAATCAAAGCACAAGCAACCACAACATGATCAACTAAACCAACTTTGAGAGCATAAGTGTGCATTTGTTTTCCATTTTGAGAGCTTCCTAAGGTAGTACAGGCACTTAAAATACTTGCAATAGTAGAGGAGTCTGCACGAGTTCCATTCTTTAACATCATATTTAACAGTACAAATGCTTCCTTCTCCTCAAAACTGGCAACGTATCCAGAGATCAAAGAATTCCACACCTCAACACACGGATTGCCAATTCTATCAAATATTTTTCTAGCATCATTGGTTCTACCACAATTGGCATAGCCAGTGATCAATGAAGATAAAGAGAAGTCATCAGGTTGCTCCATCATATTCAAAAAGCAAGTTGCACCGCCTAAATCACCACACTTTGAATAAAAGTTCACTATAGAACTAGCCAAAACCGGATCAAGTTCCACATCACCAATCACAACCCGTGCATGTACTTGCTTTCCGCACTTATTAGCCTTCAGACTAGTACATGCTCCAACAACCGAAGCCAATACAAAAGCATCACTGCACCATTTGGCCAAAGGGTCCGAATTTAATTCCCTGAAAAGCTTAAGTGCTTCTGATGGGCAACCATTTCGAGCATAACCATTAATTATCGAAGTCCAAGCCATCTTACTCTTATTAGGCATATCATCAAACAACCTCCTAGCAACTTCCACCTCGGCCGCTTTAACAAGTCCCATAACAACCACATTCCATGTATAGTCATTCTTATAAGGCATCAAATTAAAAAGCTCAATCGATTTCTCAATGTTCCCAGACTTCAAGTGAGCTTCTATAATAGTATTCCAAGAGAAACAGTTTCTTTTGGGCATATCGTCGAACAACTTACGCCCATCTCTGACACAGCCAAAACGAATATACATTTGTATGATTCGGTTGGCAAGTGAAAGAGTGGAATTTATGAGACCCTTTTTGAAGAAGAAACTGTGGAGCTGTTTGCCTTGGCGAATCGAATTGCAAGTGTTAAACGACTGAAGCAAGTGAGCCAGGGAGCGTAGCTCACTGTCCATGTAAACAGAATCCTGTGGCGCATAGAATGACGATGCCAATTTTAAATCGGGGGTTAATTAATACTAATTTTGGTAAATATAATCTTCTGTTTTTGTAGGGACTAGGGAGCTTATGGAAAGTGAAATATTTTTCATGGTCTCTAAAAACGAAGGCAAGGCAACAACCTTTTCTTTATATTAAACTCGTATATATTTTCTAAATTAATTTAATCCCATGAATTGAAATCTAAAAAATTTTAAAGTTAAGAATTAGCGTATATTTTAAGAATATGCTTAATGAAGTTTTAAAAATTTTAAAAGTGAAATTTATAACATATAAAATTCAACTCTACCCAATATTTGTAAAAAAACCTAAAATTATTTTCTAGTTATTTTAAATTAATCAATATTTATATGAAGAATAAAATTTTATATTTATAATTTATAAAAATATTTTATATTTATTATCTAACTTGATTTGATTATAAATATAAAAAATTATATTTTATTTTAAAACAATTTATATATATTTTATTTATTAAAATATTTAATAATGTATTCATTTTTGCATAATTATTAAAAAAACAAGATTATGAGTTGAGCTTACACTAAAAATTATAATAAGTCAAATTTGAATAAAAATAAAACTTGTTTAAGAATTTTTAAAATTAACAAGAGAAAAGATGAATAAATCCTTCTAAATAAGATGACAATGGGTTAGATTGTTTTTAAATTAATTTTTTAATTTGAGTTTTATCCGTTAAAATCTTAGTAAACCAAAATTAAAACGATTTGATTTAAATTAAATTAAATAAGTCTTTTCAAATTTAAAATTTAATCTATTTTTAGTTGAAAAGTGAAGTTCTCTTGTTAATAATCGATGACTTGTTATCACGTTGAAGCGCAGATGCCGCTGGTTAAACTATGACATACAAAATACAAGGCCTTGAGGTTTCATTGGTCCCTTTTAATTCTAAAATGTTTTTGATGAATTATTGCAAGCAGGCTATTCAGTTAAAGTTCTGTCCACCTAAAGCACGAGGGCTCTGCTCATATATATTATTCCAATAAACCAAAAGTCAATAACCTGTCCAAACATTGTAATTAACCATGTATAAAGGAATGATCGCAAGCTAGGTTAAGGTCACATTAAAGTTTATTAAATTACCGGAGAGATATAAATTTCAAATGGGAATATATATGGAAAACACAGTGAACCGAACACCGAGAAAAAAGCAAACGGCGGAGATCAATACCAGCATTATACATAACCATTTTCTATTGTCTTGTGTGTTGTAGGCTTTTGCTTACTTTAAAAAGGAAATGATAAAGAATAGGTGTAAGACACAACTATCGCCTGACGAAATAATACCAGAGGCACTTAAATTTATGCATAGTTATATACGTGTCGACAATTTAAACAAATAGGGACAGTCCATACAAAAACCACTATAATTATGTGGAAAGGCTTGAGTGCTTTCTTATATATCAAATACTTCATAAGTTTGTTTAGTTGCTGACTTCCTCCCCCTCGTGCATATCTAAAAAGAAATTTAATTATTGTGGGAAGAAAGTCTTTATTCATTCAACTAGTAGGGGGAAGGAATGCTAGAGTGTGTATCCGTATGGTTTGGAGACTCCGAAAAGATATTTAAGTACTAGGGAAATAAAAGTAAAAACTAAGGTAGGAGATGAGAGACGTATGAACACGGCTGCGAGGGAAGTGGATGGTCTTGCCCACGTTAAAAGAAGACAAATTGAATAGAAATGGGAGGAGGGATAGGGACCCCATTACCACACATCATCCATCTAGAATTCCTTGACTTTCAGGTGCCTGACAACGTCCTAATCTCCATGACTTGCAGCATTTAGAACTTAGTTCTAATATAACGACGCATCGGATCGTTTGGTGAAGATAGTAACATTTCATCGAACTAACTCCCCACAAGCTGCAATTACAATTACATACCCTTCCTTCTCTTCGTCCACTTCCTGCCAATTTTGTGCACAAACAACACCATGCTAGACCCTGGTACAAAAAACTAACTTCCCACAAGCTGCAATTACAATTACATACCCTTTGTTGTCTTCGCCCCTTCCTTCTGATTTTGTGCACAAACAACACCATGCTAGATCCTGGTACAAAACTCCCAGATAGCCATGTCCAATTCTGGGATCAAACAGGACGATTAAGCGGCAACTATGGCGACACCAAGTTTGGCGTACGGCCACCAAAAACAGCAGAGGATGATAAGTCAGATGTTTATTCATCACCTTTGTGGAGGACTAGTCCTGATAGAAGCCCCCACCATCGGCAAGTTCATCACCAGATTATGTCTCCTTCTGCCAGAGCTCAGGCGATTGCCCGAGGCCAAAGGGAGCTCATGGAAATGGTGAGTAGAATGCCTGAAGGGTGTTATGAGTTGTCTTTGAAAGATATTGTGGAGCACCCTATGGTTGAGGTTGAAGAAGAAAAAGAGGGGGAAGATATGCGGAGAAGATCAGAGAGAGGGAAGAGAATGAGTACTAGGAAAGCGCAGATTAACAGAAGTCAAAGCATAGACAATGGAGGATTTCTTCTGAAGATGGTATTTCCGATCTCTTGTGGATCAAGGAGCAAGAAAAAGAAAAATTCAGCCATGAATGACGGTAGAAAAGATGGAAGAGTTTCTCCGAGGCCTTTGTTGTTAGATGGACAAGCTAAGGGTATAGATCATGAAGAGTGGTGGAAGAAGAGACACTCAGAGTCGGCAGAGAGTGATCAGAGCTGTGGATTTAGTAGCAATACTGAAAGTTCTAAGAGCAGTGTCAGTAGCAGAAGTAGTAGCAGAAGTAGCAGCAGGTACTATTCATACTTTACCTTAGATCAAACTCTAATATAAAACAGAGTGAATGAAGGAGATTGTTGCTAGGTAGAGAATTTTTTTGGATACAAGAGAAACAACGTGGCTTATTCCCTGAATCGGGTATATGTAAGTTTAGTCTTGAACTTCCTTCTTTTTTACTGCAAAACTTTTCTGTGTTGGTTTGATTACAACAGATGTATGAACAAATGTTTCGCTACCCAGCAAACAATTTTTGAACCTTTTTTCTTCAAAGCGTAGATAGTTGAATCTAAAGTTCTTGCCTTGACATTCATCTAAAAGAATCTTCATCTTGATACGAAGGATGTAACATTTGCCACTGAATTGTATAATGCAGAGCTGCTAGTGGTGGTTGCTGTTCATTCATTTTCACCAATAAAGGCAAGAGGGCGGGCTAGATGATCCATCTGTCAAGAATTGGACTATTACCAAAAAATCTCTGCTTTCCCTCTTCCAGTAATACACGGTGTATAGTAGAATAGCAGCATATGAAATGTCAGCCCCCGATATTTGTAGTATAAGATTTACATCCATACTGATGATTTGAAGAGCCTTTGATGATGGTGATTACTTTTTCTATTTATATTTTCATCTCTTTGTTTATCCTTTTTATATTTTCATCTCTTTGTTCATCCTTACTTCCAAGTCTATTCTACTATTGTAAACGTCCTGTACTTTGGCAAAGGACGAGTCCTGCTTTATCATTGCCATAACAAGTAATCAAGTTAAAAAAAAAAAAAAGATCTTCATTTACAAAGTAAAGTGAAAGCAAAGAAGCTTCATCTTGGAACTTGCTACCTTGAATGAACTAGCTGGTCTAATTACCGTCTTTCCATGTAACATCGTATTCATTTCCAGCAAGGGGAAGCGAATAGATTCTATTCAAGGGGCGGATGAGGACTACAAAAACAGTTATAATACAGATTTAGAGTATAAGGGACGGTTGTGTAATATGTAACGGTGTCTTAGTTACGTAACTCAAATCGAACATAAAAAGGCAAGAAATGGAAAAATGCAGAAAATTTTGATTTTTAGTTCTGAAACTTCAAACGAACTTTCCGAAACTGTAACGATCCTGAATCTACTGCCGTCTTCATGAGAATTCATCACCGAGACACGAGCTAGGTCTTTTTACAGTTTTCTCAAAAGACGAGCACTCTTAATGGGTCAGAGATTCTTTATATTCTCGATTGATATGAGCAACTGCAGGAGATCATAACCTATTTATATAGTTTCCATATCGGACTTTCTCATCATAAGGCTGATATGAACCAGATTCATACTAAAAGTGACTCATTTTTTACTCAGACTTCGACCCATTGATTTAGATCATTTATTGCATCACTTTATTATTTTTATCTATCAAATTACGTAACTTAACCGATAATTTATTTAAAAATCAAATTACAATTAATAATTGTCCACTATATGAGAAATTGACAAAATTGCCCTTAGGGACAAAAATGTCTTACAATCTCCCCTTTGAACAATTATTAATTACAGTTTTGACTCAACTTTAAAAAATAGTTTAAAAACTCGATTAAGCTACACTGCTGTATTAGTCGATTAAGTTTAAAAACAAAATATTTGATCCAAAGATAATAAAAGTCCTACATTTCATCTTGCAAGACTTTCGATACCGAAAAGTATCAAATACATATGTCATGTGTGACACAGATCCAATACAATCATGAATATCTAATACCTCATTAACATGAATGGGAAAATGAAGTGTGACAGACTAGGATGATACCTTTATGATTTAATATGTATCATCTTTGCTTACAGCTCTCGATTTCTCCAACTTTATGCTAAACTGCATCGAAGAAATCTCATTTCTCTCACCGAATGCTAAACAACATTAGAGAAAGTCTTTATGTTCTCCAACTGAATGCTAAACTGCATTAGAGAACCTTCATGGGATTAAAAACTTATATCTCCCTATGTCATGTGAAACTTTAAGGGTATATCTGTATAAAACTGTATGTGTTTAATGATATAGGCTCAAGGTCAATCTTTGTAAATGCTCAATGACTTTTAAAATGCTTAAGATCAACACAAATCTTAAAGCTTCTATGTGTATTATGACAATGTATGATAACATGTATTGTTGAGGATAAACAATAATCATCTTTTAATGAACCATCATACCATCATAATACATTAGAGCATACAAATGTACGTGGAGTAAACATAACGATCTTTTAACTAATAGTGTCTAAGAACTCCAAAACACCCATACTGTATACTTGTGTTCTAAATACAAGTGGGTAAAGTCCTTTAGTTAAAGAATCGACTTATAGTTCCTTAGTCTTTAAATGTTCCAAACCTTAACATCACCTTTTCGCGTCAACTACTTCATGATCAAGAATTTGACTTCAAAATGCTAAGACCCTGTGATATTTAATGTTGTTGTTAAACAACACAGAAACTTGATTATCACATTACAACCAAATGAGTTTAGCCACTGAATCAACCATAGACAACTCAAAAATCAAAATTTTGAGCTAAACTGTCTGCAAAGCAACCCTATAACATGCACTCTGCATAAATGGTCGAGGAATTTACTCATGTTTATTTGACACTCTTCCACGACATTGTACCATCTGCAACCTTAAAATTGTGACCTTAAGTGAACTTTCAATCATCTGGGCACATAGCTAAATTTGAATTTTGATTCCTTACGAGGTTTAGTCTGTTGACTTTTCTTTATGTTAACATATAATCCTTGGTTCTCTTAATTATCTCAACACTCACTTGACTGGATTTCAATGGTTTACATCTGGGTTAACCGTACATTGACCAAACTGTCAAACAGTAAATGCAATATCCTTCTCAGTACATAGCCAAGCATACATTAGGCTATCAACCGTACTATAATATGAAACATTCCTCATAACCTCTCTCTTTACTTTATTCTTTGGTCACTATGCCAAAGAATATCTCTTACTATGAGAGATAAGTGCTACGACAGGTTTACAGTTAACCGTATTAAACCTTTGTAGCATATACTTAATGTATGCATTCTGTGAGAGGTATGATGAGTATGGAGATCTGTCCTGGTGAATCCAAATACCTAGGACAGAAAATGCTACATCAAGGCCCTTTATGTCAAAGTTCTTAACCAAAAGTTGCTTAACCTTATACAACACGGTTAACTAATTTGACATAAGCAATATATCATCCTCATGCAGTAATAGGAAGATAATTTTGCTCCCCCTGACCTCATAATACAAGTATCTTTTTAAATTTATGTTCCATAAAGCCAAAAGAGGTCACAACCTCATCAACGGTAAGGTTTCACTTCTGCGGAGGTTTGATGTAAATCACATATTGATCTGCATAATGTGCAAACCATTTCAGTTCCATCTAGATCCTGAAATCCTTCAGATTGTACCATATAGAACACTTTATAAAGGTCTTTATTTAGGAAAGCGATTTTGACAACTATTTGATGTAACTCTTTATCATCATGAGTTACAATTGTCATAATCATTCAAAATATATCCTACGAGGATACAAGAGAAAATCATTATTTCTCCCTGAGTGAACCATCAGGCCATTGAGCTAGTCTACAAATCGATGAACTTTATCCTAAATTCCTTTAGGTCTTAAACTTTACTTATAACTGAAGGTTCTACATTTATGCTACAAAATTAACTAACTCCCTGATCTTACTATGTTTCATGGCTTGCATCTCATAAGTCATTACAACTTACCATAATTCCGCTGCGGGTACAGAAACAACCTCTGTAAAAGTAACTGGATTCTTAATATGTCTAATATCATAGTCCTATTCACCCAATAAACTATGATATTAGATGGGATAACAGAACATCTCACTCTGGTGGATTTTCACAGCTGCATTAGATCTTGTATTCTTAGGAACCTCTGTGTGTACAGGTATGGGTCGGGTTCCGATTCCTATTCCTATACAGGCACAGTAAAAAGAACTAAATCTACCGAATTTGACTATATGAGTAGTGGATATATAATAACTGTAGTATCCATCCTGTTATCATCTTAAGGGTCAAAAGGCCCACCATCATTTCAAACATCGTAGATTCCACTATTCTGTTCTCTCCTTCTCTACAGTAAAATCAGTAGCTTCTAGAGTGGTCAGGATATCTTATTAAATAGTAATGACCATCTTGAGCATGCAATTTCCTTTTATAAGGATATACCACCTTGGTAAGGTAGCCTCATACACTAATGTGCGTGAGACTGACTTTTCACACTTCTAGATTATTTGGTAGATTATTCCTATTCTGTGTTGACTTTTTCAAGTCCTTTAGGGTGCAATTATGCCTTTCTTCAATATATCATTTTGGTCAAGACTACCCGGTATAGTGAATCAAGTTACTATACCAACCGATTCCATATATTTGGTAAACAGACCTTTTTAAGTCCTGAAACATGTTTGCCATGATATTCTCCTCCACGATTAGATCTGACATTCTGAATGGATTTTTTCAATTGGTTCCCAACCTTCAGTCTTTAAGCAAAAACACAAAACAGTAATGGGAATAATCATCACAAATGTTAGTATACTTTTAAAATTGCATAATGTAACTGTATAAGGTTTTTTGATATCTTTATGTATCAGACTCAACAAGTCAGAAGCACGAGTTAATCTCAATATCCTTATTAGTCAACTTACCCCTACAATAGTCAATACATGTTCCCAGATCATCATAATCTAGAATTGAAAGAATGCTTTCCTTTACCAATCTCTTAACCCTCGCTCTGGAAATGTGGCTTAAAGTTTTATGCCACATTATGTATGACTTTTCATTCATCAGGTCCTTCATTTCACGACTTGTTCAGCAAGATACAAAGATGCATATATCTAATTCAGGGTATGACACATTCTATACAAACCATATGATAAGAAAATTGTACATTTATGTTTTGCATTAAACACAACTGTACAATAGAAGTATTAAATACCAAACGTCAACTTTCTTTGTCCAAAATTAAACCAAAGATCGTATATAAAATATGTCATGTAAAAAACTTAAATGAACCTTACTACAAGATTCAGTATATACATCCCTTATAGATTGACTTCCACTTCTTCATTGCTGTGAACCATCAGTTTCACGTTTCTCTTTATTTGGCTTTATCCCAGATATGAACCCATGCATTGCGAAAGCATTTTGATCAGACTCTCCACTATATAGCCACAAAGTACTTAATGCAACTCTCGCAAATTAGATTCATAAATTGATAAGCCAAGAAGTCATCTGATAGTCGTAGTCTTTCCTTCTAGGTCTTATCCTACTGGCTTCTTTATATTCCTAGGACCTTCACTAGTACTGGATTGACCAGCATTAGCATGTGGAGAAGATTCAGTCTTTCTACCATTAATCTTAGTGTGCTTCATCTTTGCCTTCAATTTAGTTGTATCAAGGGCTATAGGAGTAATAAACTTGAGTTTCTCTCCTCAACAACGTAATGGAAAATCAAAGCATTAAAGTTCCATTCTTCATCTTATGAATAATATGTCATCACCATATTACTTAACTCTGAAGGGAGTGTATTCAGAGTTTGAAGAACTATAAAGATAGCAGGAAAAGAAATGTCTAACATCTTTGGTTTACTGTGAAGATGAATCATCCTTGATATGTGCTCCTTACTCCCCTTTTTCTCCTGTATACTTTATAGAGAATAATTCCTTAATCAAGGCACTTGTCTCAACATTAGATCAGATTGTGTACCTCTAGGACACGTTTTCAAGAAATTATTTCACTATGTCTGTGCCCGGAAGTCCACTAAGCAGATGGTTAGTAATGGATCTCTTAAAGGTCATAAGACATAATCTGTTAGACTGATCCTAGGCTTCATAGGCTGCCTTATGAGCTTTCGAGCTTATGGATGTAGGCGGAGATGACCTATGTATCTGTATGGCCATCTTAACCTTAGCTATTTCCATAGCATTTAATACATCCTCAGTTTATTTCTTTGTATTAAAACCGATCAGGGTTTCAATGGTGACACTGATTTTATTGACCCAAAAGATGACTCTTTAGTAACTTTAATTAGATTAACACAAATGTAAGATAACAGCGATACTGAAAGCCATTAAACAGTATCTTTTCTGAAAATCCGATCACACATATTATGAAACACCTTTGGACTGAATACATAATATATGCAATTAGACTTCCACATAAAAAGCGATCAGAGTACAAAACCATCAACTCTCACGACACTATCACCTTTGGGTGAATAAATCGTTTAAGCAATGACTTTCCTCCATCTAATGCCTTTATGATCATCTCAAAATGTTATGTAAGGCCAACACCTTTGGGAAGAATAACCAAATATAAAGCTAGAGACATCCCCCAATATTTACGTAGAACAATTCAAAATACTGACTTGAAAGGCCACTTTAGTGACTAAATTCTCATCAATATCCCAAAAAGTCCATTAACACAAGGGATGCAGCTGTATGTTATCCTCACATTCTTGATGGGCATATGATATGTGGCAATGTAATTTTAATAAATGCAAAACTCGAACGCACAGTCTCATTGTCACACACCCGTGCTGAAGATATTCTTTAAAAACTAATTTGAGACTTTCGTAAAAGAAAAATCTCAGTAGAGTGACTATTGTGCCTTACTTGATACTGAACCGATCGCCTGAGACACAAAAATCTCATGTATCTCCTTTATGGCAAGTTTGTTGCACGAAAATTCACTCGAAAATGGCTTTAAAATGTCTCAATTCCTTTTCTGATTGGCCTTATGCGATCTCGAACCTTGAATATGAGACCCGAGACACGACAATTTGAAGTATCTCCCTTATGTGATGTCCGAAGCATAAAAATTCACTTGAAATCGGATCCAGAATACCCTAATTCCTTTTTTGGAGTTAAACTTTAATTTATTACTAATGTAATAACTCCAGAAAATGGAAAAAATCACTTTATAAATTTTTCGGACCCGAAAACTGACCCAAAACACCCCGAAACACGCTTATGGGGAATATGAATTTTTTGTGTTTTTTTTTTTAGATTTTACTGTAGCTGATGACAGCTGCTGACGTCATTCGATGACGGCACGACCCACGTCAGCCGTATATTAGCGCAGATGGTGCTTGTTAGACACGTGCCTACGCCTAAGTGCCAGGGATATGTCTGGCATGTATCTGTGGTCGGCGACACGTGCAGACACGCATCCCGACCTCATTGGGCCACTTGTCGGTGTGTGCACTGCACACGCAGACACGTTGCCCCTCCCGGTGCACTGTGCATAGTCGAGAGCGTGTCGCACATGCGATCGACGGTGTGACACCCCTCGCCAGAAAAAGGCAATTTTCGGTGAGTTTCGGATCGATTTTTCGACTTCCCGGACTCGTTTTCAACCCATTTCCTAAGGCTAAACATATGTACACTATTTTCATGTAATAAAAAGCAAGAAAAAACTGAGAAATAGAAGCCAACTCTCCGAAATCCTTATGGAGAGAAAAACTGAAAAATCTCTGTTTTTAACCACCCGATCACGTCATTGCTCTAATACTACGTGTAATACGTAACGGTACCTTAGTTACGTACCGCGAATCGAACGTGAAAGGAAAGAAAATGGAAAAATGCGGAAATACCTATTTTCAATTCTGAAACTTCAAAATAGCTTTCCGAAGCCAAAACAGTCCCGAATCTACCGCTGTCTTTAAGGGAATTTATCACCGAGACACGGGTTAAGTCTTTATACAATTTTCTCAAAACGCGAGCTTTCTTAACGGGTAAGAGATTCTTTATGCTCGCGATTGATATGAGCAACTACAGGAAACTATAACCTATTTATATAGTTTCTATATTGGGCTTTCCCATCATAAGGCCGATATGGATCAGGTCTACATTAAAAAGGACCCATTTTTTACTCTGACTTCAATACATTGATTTAGATCATTTATTGGATCACTTTATTATCTTTATCTGGATCAAATTATATAACTTAACCGATAATTTATTTAAAAACTAAATTACAATTAATAACTGTCTACTATATGAGAAATTGACAAAATTGCTCTTAGGGGCAAAAATGTCTTACAGGTTGTTGTCTTCATGTTTAGATGTCCAACCAATCTGAAAATGGAATGTGTAGTTATCTTGCTCAATGTCCAACAAATCTCTGAAATGAAAACAGAAAAAATCTTTTGCAATGTCAATGTTATGACGTTACAGTTACAGAACCTCTTCTCCAATTATTTGGATTCATAATTCCGGAAATTCTAGCTTGCAAGAGTCTCTGCCAACCTCTGCATTTGACAATTAGTATCCCAGAATTCTATAGAAAATTGATTGAACCAATAAATAAACGTATATAGCATTTGAGAAGTTCCAAGACTTTATGCAACGAAGGACATCAGTTGTAAGTTTTCTTGTTTCACCCTGCATTGCTAACATCTCCAACAGAGCCCTCTGTTCTGGATATAATAAAACAAAACCATCTTTAACTGTTGATGCTTGACAGCATCTTATCTCCTGCATTAGTTATGACTATTAGCAAGGGTCGGTGCATCAGGCATCATAGATTAGTATTAAAGCAAACATGAAGTGCTCGTTCACCAAATTTGATATGGATTGTTCCGGGAGACAAAAGTCAAGGTAAAACGACGGAAAAATGAAGTTCTTATGCCATCTCTGTGGATATTGGAACGTATAACTTTGAGTTTAGAACTTGAGTAATAATCTTTTAGTATTCAATTTATCGGAACAAGGATTGAACAAGAAAAATTCCTGAAATAAGAAATATAGACAAATCCTGAAAACAAGATGATGACAGAAATTTAACTATTTATTGAACTTTAAAAATAAGAATATGGTGCAATAAAATAAAAGAAATCACAAGTAGCCCCTTTTTTTTTTAACAAAAGAATGTAAAATGATACATAAACAAAGATGAAAGGATAACTATACCAGCTTTAAACTCAAATTCTAATACCAATTGATGAACTCACCTAAATTTAAAACTCTAAAAAATATACGTACAAGTTTGAGCCAAACTTGAATAAAATATACGAAAAGAATTGATTTGTTGGTTATGAAAAATAAAAAATTAAATACATTTGAACGGCGTAAAATAAGAATTATTTGATAAGTTAAAAGTTTAATAAAGAACCAAAAAAGTACTCATAATTCTAAATGAATAAAGATATCGAAAATTACTAAAACTAAAAATATATGGGAAATATTCATTTAAAAATTAGAGTTTCCAACGAGTACTATTTAGGGCACCGTCGTGAGCTAGGGTCATGTCGATTACGAATATTTTAATGCCTGTGAACTTAGTCTTGGACATGCCAGTGGCTGATACCATGGTTCCTTCTATAACTTGGTGCAGCTAATGTGCAGGTTATGAAACAACTGTATCAGAGGTTTTGAATCTTCTTGTAACTTCATGCAAGTAGATATGGGCTCAATCACACCCGCGCGTATTGGAGGTTGTGACTTGCAACTTAAATTTTCGCAAGTTAATTATGTGTGCTAAAGCACGTCTTTTCCAACCTTAGCTTGAATCAAATTAACTAATGATAGAGCTTCCTATAAGTTCAATAAACCTCCTAAATTAGTTCTTGAATTGCCCTTTGAAGGTTGGTCAATACGCATACCTTGAATTAGCCATTCAAAACCTCCTTAACCCTTTTACTCCTTGCTATTGTAACTAATCCACTAGCATAATAAATGGCTAATTTGAAGCTTGACTATCTGCACCCACATTATTCATGTATACCTAAGTCGAATGGATTGATAGATTGTCATCTAGATTTTCTTGATCTGGGAGTTAGAATTACTTAGTTGGATGACGATGCAAAGATTGAAAAGAAAAGATTGATTGAGATACAATATTAACAACTCTAAGAATACAAAAAAACACGGCCCTGAGTTATTAAATAGAAATCATCATACAATGATAAGGATGACCAAGGAAAAAAATCAAGTATAAGGAGCGAAAGTGAGAAAGCTAAGCCTGTCATTCGCAACAAAATGGTGATCAAGGAGTTGGCATCTATTATGAGCTATAAGCTCAAAAGTCAGCCCATTTTTAACCAATTTGTTGAATTACTCAATGGAGTATGCTTTAGGTTGGGATTTTAGCCAATAAAGGAGGATCGCGTAAGAGCCATAGAAGAAGCTAGGCCAAAGAAAAAGAATCAACTTGGCATATTAAGAATTCTAAGACTTATGTATCTTCATTCCACATATAGTCTTATATTCTTATAGGTTTTGGATAGCTGAAAAAACAATATATTAACATGGAAATAACCCACCAACCCAACATATGGCTTTACTCACTATTTAAGCAATTGGTAACAAAGAGGAAGATGACTAGTTTATTCATCTTGTAGCTGCGGGAGAGATTATCAAGAAATGGACTTGCACATCTTTTCCTATGATTTCCTTTGAGTAATTTGTCTTTTTAACAATGTCATCTTCCATACTTCTTTGTCAATCTAAGGTGTAAGTGTTGCAAATATGTATTGGATCATTTTATTATTATGGTGCTTTGACAACTTCTCCTATGAATGACTAAATGTTTTACTTTATGGGTGAATGGATTTTATTTGATAAATGGTTTTAATTTAGTATCAGATTGATGTTGAGGATTCTCAGACGCATGACTCATTATTCTATGAAGTTTCAAAGATGGCCTCTGGTGGTGTGGGCAGCAACAAAATGCATTCAAACCTCTTATTATCAAGGCGTTCATTTCAGTGTGGGCACCATCCTTTTCTAATGCTTGGCATATGGCATAAAGTGTTTTAGGGAACGACATATCTGTTACATTTTAAAATGTGTTGCTAAAAAATTAACATAACACAACAGTTTTTAAAGTGTTGCCTTCAATAATATTAAAAAGAAACGAAAAATAATTTGTTGCTCTATATAAAAAAGGCAACAAAATTAAAAAAAGGTGCAATAAAGTCTTACTTATGCAACATTTGAAATTGTTATTATAGTTCTAGTATTTATTTATTAAAGGATATTATGGCTTAGTTTGAGAGAGCGGTGACGGTTAATAACTTGCTAAAATCAACCTGTTGAAATATTAAGTACTTATTCTCAATAAGTACTTATGTGCTTGAGATTGCTATTTTGGTACACTACAAGAAAATAGTGAATTACAGACGGAATTTACCGACGGAAAAAACCAATAAACCGTCGGTAAATACAATTACCGACGGAATAAACCGAAGGCAGAAAACGTCGGTGATTCGGCCTTAGCTAAATTCACCGACGACCATAGTCTGTACTGTCGGTAATATTACCGACTGAAATGTCTATCCGTCGGTAAAATCAACGGAAAAGTTCCCGACCGTCTAATATAGTCCGTAGCTAAATTTACCGACCGGTGCCATATCCGTATGTAAATTTGTCATCATACAGTCGGCAAAAGTACCGACGGGAAGATGTGCCG
>JANZXR010000002.1:7515895-7532691 GCA_027575705.1 Erythroxylum echinodendron | reverse complement strand
TTTTAATTGACTGCTTTATTTTCATTGAATTTGCTTTATAAAATCTATTTTAGTTATAATTAACATTTTATTCCTATTCAAGAAAAGTCTTTAGGGGTGACACCTACACCCTGTCAACTGTTTCTGCACACTCATACTAAGAAACATGACGGGGTGATATTCGTCAATGAATATTGTAGAGAAGTAAATGTAAGTGAAATTTATGATTTAATATTAATAATATTCTTCATCATTATCACTTACAATTATATAACATTGCTTTTTGATAGGACCAAATACAACAAACTATTGAGTGGCGGTCTCAGCAATCTGAAAATGTTGATGAGGCTGACACTTACTTGGAAGCAGTTAGTGGTAGGGATCGTCGTGGGAGGATATTCGGACTAGGATCATTTGCGAATACTTGTTATTCGCAATCCTCCACGTTGAGTACAGCAACATCTAATAGGCAGTCCAACAAAGTGGAGGCACTTGAGAGCATGGTGCAGACATTGTCCACTCAGTTGCAACAGACGTTGGAAGAGGTGCGTCAGTTGTAAGAGTCGATAGTTGTGCAACAACAGACGATGGTTGTGCAACAACAGACAATAGCAGCATAACAACAGTCGTTGGATCTATACGTTCAGCTCCGTCGGGAGATAGATGAATTGAAGGGCAAGGGCAGCAAGTCACCGCACCTACCAGAAGATCCACCAGCTCCTGATCAGTAGTATAGTATTGGTCATTTACTTTCTTAATACAGTTATGAATATTTATAATGTAACATTTTTATTATTAATTAAGATATTTTAATTTTTAATCATTAATCAAAAATTTATTTAATTATTTATATCTAATTAAATAATTGTTATAAATATCTAATTAATAACATTTTCCGACGGTTATAATTTAAATATATATTTTTAAAAAAATTTTAATCAAAAATTTTACCGACAGAAACATTCATAATTTCCGTCGGTAAATATCTATGCACTATACCGATGGACAATAAGATCTGTCAGTAATGAGTAAGCTTATTTACCGACGGCAACGTTATGTCCGTCGGTAAATTTACCAACAGTATTAAAACATTCCGACGCTAAATTTACATATAGTTTAACAACTTACCATCGTTAAAATTAGCGTTGGAAAATTAATTTCCGTCGGTAAGTGTACCAATGGAAAATGTTGGACTGTCGGTAACTTTTCACTTGAAATTACCGACAGTTATTTTACTCTGTCAGTAAACGTACCGACAGAATGTTTCTTTACCGTCGGTAAGTTTAGCTATGGCCGAATCTCCGACGTTTTTATCCATCGGTATATTCCATCAGTAATATTAAATACCGACGGAATATTTGTCATTTCCGTCGGTATTTTCCATCTTTAACTCACTATTTTCTTGTAGTAGTGATTAAGCTGGGTAAGAGTCTCGCAGATATAAACAAGGTGTGTCAAACTGCGTTATCAAATCTCAAGAGTTGATTTGTTTATTTCGCGTTTAATTTTTCTGTCTTCGTTTATGCTAGAAAATTTATAAATTGCTGATACAGTTGCTTTACATCAAACAACCACAGACACAGTTCAAAGCAACTAGCAACTATGGCAAAACAAAGTTTTTACAAAACTATATCCTTTCAAATTTACAGTGCTCTTGGTCTTTACAAATTCTCTATGCTTTCTATTACGGAGCATTTTCTAGGCTAGCAAACTTAACAAATTTTGTCCTTCAAAGCAACCAAGTTCCAACTTGGTTTAGCAAAATACTCCCACAAAGAAAAAACGAAGATAGCATTATGATAGGCTATTAACTGAAGCAAAATTTTAGTGAAACACTTGGAGTTTTCAAGCAAATGGAACTAGCGATGGAATTAACGAATAGAGAGATTTTTATTGCAGAATATTGAAGTACGTATCATGTACATAGGTTTGGAGGATTTGTAACATATTTATAATCATCCAGCGTTAACATCTTATAGTATAAAGACACGAATAGTGTGCTTATTTAGTGGGTATGAGGAAAGAAAAATGAGTATGGAACGAAAAGTAACGTTTGGTAAAGAACTATGATTAGATAACTTATATTTTGATTCTTCGTTTTCAGGCATTACGCTATTCCTCTCGTAATTTAGAGGAATAGGAGTCATTGCTCTATGTTTCCCGCAACTCTTGTAGTTAGACTCTCCTCCTTCGTCTGGCTTTTGACTATTTGCACTGGTACTCTTTTCATTTCACTCACCACATGCTACAGTTCTACCATCGAAGTATCGGCTACCAGAAATCAGTAAGAACATCTCTCACACTTCTGTTTCTGTTTCTGTTTCTGCGATAGTGTCATCTCTCACACTTCTGTTTCTGAGATACGCTGAAGCGAATCAATTCTGTTTATGAGATTTAATTTCCTGAAATAATGGCTGTTAACATCCTAGATTTTGTTCTCTTGCCAATTAAGCTGAAATTGCACGCAAACTCACATGGATCCTTTACGCATATACTCTCATAGATTCTTTACCCATATGCACACAGTACAAAGGCATATTAACAAAACAGAAACTCATCAGAAAGGCTCAAGTCGCCAGATGCATCCTCGCACTTTTCGTTGGTTTTCTTTTTATTTTTTTCCCACGAAAATCTTTGGCTTCCGAACACTCTCTTTCACGACTCCAGTAAAATCTTGTAACGAAACATAAACCTGAGGATTGCTCTAAAATCATGCTTTGGCGTCCTCAATTTCCCAATGGGAAAATCTGCGCAAATGACCTTGTAAGCACCTCTCGTGTTGGTTCTCTGAGATAAACCTGACAAATCTACAACAACAGAAGTTTCGTTGAATACGGGTCAGGAAATTACTTTCTTAAGTTGATTTTGTTGAAATTTTCATAAAGCATTGAATATATAAAGTAGTTTCCTGTTATCACTCAAAAGTAAAGCATCAATGATGCAAGCAAATCATTATATCATTCTTATTTTATTATTAACCTAATATTCATAATTATGCACCCAACCACTTTACTAATCGTGTACAGACATACACTACAAATGAGTTGAGGCTGAGGTGATAACTCCATATGGTTAGGCATCTAGTCAACGATATTGGATAGGAAATGATCATCCCAAACCGTAGGATGAAAGTTTGAAGTAGGGAGATTGACATTGGATGTTGTAGAACCCTAAGTTACTGAGGATACGGCATAAACTTGAACATGCACTTGTTTAGGTTTCTTGAGAGACATAAAGCTATCAGTTGAGCTGGTAGTGTTTACTACGAACGGAAAAAAATTAAAAGACATTTTAGTTAGTTACAAAACTAAATTTTGTTTTAGCGATTATGCTTTGAAGATGTAAAATACATGGTCATTAAGACCAACCGTAGTTCATTATTTTCATAACACCTGGAAAATATGAACCCCATGAAATTGAAAATTACTCTTTGTGTCAAAATAAGAAACTACTTACTTTATAATGATAACCCTTTGGGAAGAAGTGACAATGAAATTATGATTTAGTGCGATTGACAATGGATGTGATCAGACATAAAATTACAAAGGGCACGACATAAACTTGAATGTTCACTTTTTAGATTGCTTTTGCAATAATTAAAAGCTATTGGTTGAATTTGGAACTTCTTGTGCTTCAAGGATGCATATGTGCTATTTATAATGTAGGGCTTTACAATCATAAAAAGGGTATAAGATTAACAACTAAATCGTGCTTGAATTAGAACCACCATTTCCTGGAAGTCACTTTTCTTTATGTTCATCTAAATGTACTGTTTTAGAACACATTATATATGTGTATATGTACTTGTGTTGAAGTCTATATGTGAATGTACTATTATAGAACTAATTGGTGGTTGAGTATGATTAAGGCATGTTCTTTTGTTATTGATGCACCGTAGAACTACTTTGATGATTTTCTCTGTGAACACCCTTCTTCACATATATAATGTATCTTCTATTACAACGATGGTCTTTCAATTTTGTTTGGTCTTACATCTCCAATTATTGCTTTTATTGCTTTCTGCTAATTTCTTTGGAAATAAGACAGTCGATGTTAGAAATCATAATATTTGTTTACATTAAACAATGTCTATGGTTATGATGTAGGTGAGCGACTCCAAGAATCTAATAAGATCATCAAGAAATACCCGGATCGAGTTCCTGTAAGTTCTTCATTTACACTTGCATTTTTTAGATTTTGGAGCTCTTATTTTATGCATAATATAAATTTTTTGTATAAAGAAATATATTTTTTTTAACCATATGATTGAACATGGAAGGAAAAGGATACGACAACTCAATATAGTATCTTTCAATTTTAAGTTGCATTTTCTCTTTAAGTTAATGTTGTTTTACTACTATTGGTGTTGTTTCACCCTTATTTATCATGAAAATTTCCCATTTTATAGATGCAACCCATCCTTTCTTGGTCGTTGCCTTATTGAATATAGTTAGGGTAACATCTACTAAGTACGCTCATTCATAAATTTTAACAAAAGTTTTTATTCCCCTACTTGAAATCTTATGTCAAGTTCATCTTGACCCTTATCTAGAACTTCTTCCTCTTCATGAAATGGTCAAGAGTCATCTCCATAATATTATCACCATTCACAATATTTACTAAACTATCAAATATGGTGTTCTACTTTCGAGTGTTTTGGTGAGTAGCATATATAGCCAATATACTAAAATATTCACTCTTTTAATCAAAAACTTGTTAGGTATTACATTTTCAACCATTATGCTCCCTTGTCACTCTCACAATGATTCTAATATTTTTCTCTATTACTCCATTTTGTTAAAAAGTATATAAGGTTACCAATAAGTGAAACCCTTATTTCTTTTTGCAGTCTTACTTTCACTTTTTTTAATTTGATAAGCACTTTAACCTTTATTTCAATAATGCAATCCAACTATATCTACTATAGTCATACATAAATAACACGAAGAATCTACTCTCATTTAGTGAAACATCACTTGTAGGTTATCATACATCAGAGTGAAGTAGTTCCAACCTTTACTTTGTTCTCCAAGAAGTTTGTAAAAGAAAATCTTGCCTTCTTACCAAGCTGATGTGATTGACAAATTTCTTTAGTTTTAATCACTTTGGAAAGATCTTGCATAACATAATTGTCATTCATAATTTTAAATGCATCAAAACAAACATGTCCCATTATGTTATGTCATATTACTAATTTGTTAATTAACATAGGCAACTTAGCAACATATATAAAAGTATTCTCTTTAAAATACTTTTCGCATTCTAATCAACAAAAAAAAGTTTGTTCTTCATGCAAATTCTCATCAATTTGAGTTCCTTTAATATCAATTATCACTCATTTACCACTAGCAAAGTTCATTTATATCCTTTATTAATCAATTGACCAAAACTTGATATATTTTTATCAAGGTTGGGAACTAAAAGTACATCAGTTATTTGGTTTAAAGTATACACAGGAACTTATCTTCTTCTTGATTATTTTTCTCTATTACCTTTACTTATTGTTTTATCTCTTTTCCACTGCTATTACCTAGCTTTTTAACATGCCTTATCTATATGTTGGATAATTATTTTCTGAATTTTTTAATGTAGATCAACATGGCTCGCTCCTATTAGCGAACGATGGCACAACTAAAGAAACTTTTGATACTTTAACAAACAACAAATAATATGGTGGTTTTCTTATTTGCTATTCATTATGTTATCTATTGTTTGTACCTTCAAGATAAGGTCCGTGAAATTAAAACAAAGGAAACAAAAGGGATTGATCGAATGAGATGGATGTTTAGATTGACCATGGATTATGATAATGCCTGTATTAGTGAATTTCGTATGAATAAAGTAACCTTTAGGATATTATGTAATATGGTAAGAGATGATAGGGGTTTAAAAGACACTAAGAATACATTCATAAAAGAGGTTGTAGCAATGTTCATATACACCTTAGCTCACCATAAAAAGAGTAGGACAATAAGCCTACTTTCTCTACGTAGTAACGAAACCGTGAGTTGGCAATTCCATCAAGTTCTTCATGCAATTATAAGATTGCATCATATTTTGCTCAAGAAACTGGAGCCTATTACTCAAGATTATCAATATGAGAGATGGAAATGTTTTCAGGTAATTGAACATTATAATTAACCTATAACATTAATTTCGTAACTTTTATGTGCTAAATCACCTTTTAAGTTTAATTTGTAGGGTTGCATAGGAGCCTTGGATGGGACACTAATTAGAGTTACAACTCCTAATGACGATAAGCCCTAATATCGCACAAGAAAATGATGTATTTCAACAAATATTTTAGGTGTTTGTTGCCCAAACATGCAATTCATTTATGTATTACCTGGTTGGGAGGGCTTTGTACACAATGGTCGAGGGCTCTACACATGATGGTCGTGTGCTTCAAGATGCAATCTCAAGGCCTTGTAGTCTACGAGTCCCTCAAGGTAAATTTCTATTACAATATCCAATTTCATTTTTCTTTAAGTTATGCTGCTCAATAATAAATTATTGTTTAATTATGAAGGATGTTATTACTTGGTTGACTCTAGTTATTGCAATGTAAATGGATTTCTTGCTCCATATCAAGGGCAATGCTATCATCTTAAAGAATTCTATGGCCATCCACTAAAGACAGCAGAGAAATACTTTAATATGAAACATTCCAAAGCAAGGAATGTTATTAAGAGATTCTTTTATTGAAAGGAAGATGGAAGATCCTTGCATCCCTTTCATTTTTTTCAATTAAAACTCAAGTTCACATTATAACGGCTTGTTCCCTTCTACACAACTTGATTCACAAGTTCATGAGCTTTGATCCACAAGAGTCAATCACTGAAGATAAAAAGGAGAGCGAGGAAGATGAGAGCGATGAAGATGATGAAATAGAATAAATTACACAAATTAGTCCAACTGATGAGTGGTTGACATTCAGGAATAACTTGGCAACCAACATGTATAATATATGGACAACTCGATCCAATGACAATGATGTAGATTAGTAATTTAAGATATGTTTGTTTCATATGCTTAGTAGATTGTTAAAATGTTTTGATTTTGATTAATCTACCTGAATGTTGAACGCCTCTGTTTGTTTACTATTAGTAATATGTAACTGAGAGTTATTGGATTACTTTTGAAATGCACCCATGTGAATGTCTCTGTTTGGTTGACTATGTGTTCGTGAGTTATTAGATTATATTGTTGTATTTAGATTTTTCAGCAAAGTTATTTTTGTTATATTTTTTTCTTCAATAACTCTTACATTGTTGTACTTTTATTAGGAATGACTATGGTTGCCAGTGGGAGGGGAAAGAATAAGCAGCATTGGAAAGATGATGAGGTTGAAGATTTGGTCGATGTTTTACAGGAACTAACTTGTGATCCTATATGGAAAGTAGGTAGGGGATTTAAAAATAATTACATGGTTAAAGTGCACAAGATGTTGCTAAGCAAGATTCCTAATTTTGATAAGGATGTTGATCCTCACATCAACTATAAGATTAAATGATTAAGAAACAAGTACAATCCAATTTCTAAAATGTGTATGCAAAGTGGCTGTTAGTGGGATGATGTTGAGCATAAGATAAACTGTGAGAAACAATGGTTTAATAAATGGTGCTTGGTAAGGACAACTAACTCAACAGTTGATTGAACTCTTATTTTAGTAGTTTCTTTTCTCATAATTATAATATTTTCTTGTTATTACGTTTTTAATCTTCTTCTTCTTATTATTCTTTTTTACAAAATCAAAAAAAATGAAATTGGATGTGGAACTTTAAATTCCTATATTTGCAGAAGCTAGACATGGTGTGGGGTAAAAATAGAGCGATGAGACTCAAAGTTGAGGATCTAACTAAAGCAAGTGCTAAGGCTAACAGTCCAAAGAATATGACAGTGTGTTCTTCATCAGATAGTGAAGATGAACTTGTTGTGGTACCTGATACACAAGGATCCTCCGCTATTCCTTCAAGCAGCCATGGAATAAAAAGGTGAAAAAACTTGTCACCAACAAAGGAAAGTTGTTATAAGAAAAAACACAGTTTAAAATACAACTAAGTCTAGGTTAGACAGCTTCACCATTAAGTTTGAGTTTATTTGCAAACAAATAGCCTCACAATATGCATCTGCTACAAATGCTTTGATTGCGGAGTCTAAATCTGATTCCTTAACTAATGAGAAGATGCAAGAGTTCATCAGTAAGCTTCTTAATATTGGCATATCTCAAACAGATACGGTAAGGCTGCTGTGTTATTCTGTAATGGTCCTGCTAAAGTTCAGGTTTTGTTCGCTTTGCCAAGTTATTTAAAACAATATTTTGTACTTGGATTCCTCTATCCATCTTCTAGTATATGAATCATTCGAGGACGTATATTAATATTTTTGTAAGTATTATGAACTAGTGATGCAATTGGTGTAGCCTAACTAAGTTATTTTGTATTAGTTGAGAATTTTGTTGTTGTGATGTAAACAAAGTTTGTAGTGTTAACCTGGTTATTTTGCATCAATCGAAGACTTTTGGTTAAAGCATTGTGTATAACTATGATATTTTACATAATTTGCATTATCAAATGAATGTAAATTGTATTAAACTATGTTACTTGATTTACTATAGCAATAGAATGGTGGATATTATAGTTATGTCGGTGAATTGTAAAATATTTTGGATAATTAAATTGTATTTTGTAGATATGATGTCACTAATGATATATTGATGTAAGAAAATATTGGAGTATTTTTTTCTTTATGAGCTATTGGAAAGGAAATACCACAATATACTTGATTTTAAACATTCTGTCATTATAAATATGGTGCATAAATTAAATATAATCAATTAAAATATATTTAAAATTTGATATAAAATAAAAATTTTTTAAAAATTTTTTTCTTAACATTTTTAACAAACTAATACCTTTAATGGTAATAATAATTACTCCTTCGTCTTAATCAATCATCATAATTATAATGATTATATACATTCTCATTCCTCACTATATTCATTTCTATTCTCATTTGTATTCCCATTTTCCTCTGTGAACCAATCACCCCTTAAATAATTTGGACCGTTACAAGTGGTTTATAATAATACAAGTGGTTTATAATAACTAATTGTCCAAATAACTAACAAAAACAAGTGTCAGCAACGTCCATCTTCATTCAAGCCATGCAAGGCTCACGTTTGGCACATTAAGACGCCATGCAATCCAGCAACTTCCAGGTACATCCAAGAACGATGTAGTTTTCCATTCAAGTTAGCCACAAAAAATGAAGGTTGTCCATTAATGCAATTCCATTTGCCAGCATACTTTAATTAATTCCAGCCTATGTAATACCATTTGCCAGCATACGTTAATTAATTCCAGCCTATGTAATATATGGTTTTATGACTATATATCAGGCCAAAACATGCCACATGCTAAAATTGTGCAATTTTGGTGTTTACTAAACACCAAAAAGGTCTCACAATTTCTTTCCTTTTACTATAAGAAAAGGAAAATGTACTCCAACAGTCATCTTTGATCATATTTTGACCGCCGGAATCGACTACTAGTTACATTATTTAAGTTTTAATGTAGTAGCTGTTAGGGGTGGACTATCTTATAATGGGCCAGATCGAGCTGATTGTGGTGACTGGTGAAGGATCGTTTCCATTTTATTTTGTCATTTCAAAATGTTTCATCTGTAGCAGGTAGCAACGGTTATTGACCATGTTTGACAATCAGCTAATTGTATTAATTATTAGCTAATAGCTGATTCTATCAGCTGATTTGACCAGCGGATTGCATTAGCTATTTGTCAGAGATGTTTAGTAAAATTAATTGTTTATTATTAACTGTTTATGTGTAAAATGACTTATGAGGACATAGGCCCTATTTGGCAATCAGCTGATTGTATTTAGCTATTAGCTGATTCTGTCAGCTGTTAGTTGATAGCTGATTCTGTCAGCTGATTTGATCAGCGGATTGCATTAGCTATTTGTTAGAGATGTTTGGTAAAATTAGTTTTTTAGTATTAGCTGTTTATGTGTAAAATGACTTATAAGGGTATGAATTTTAAAAAATTATAATGACATGAGTATTATATTTTAATATTTCTTTGAATATTTTCATAAAAATTTAAATCTTAGATATTTAATTTTATAAAAATTAAGTTTATAAATCTATTAAAAATATAACATATAATAATAATAAATTACTCTGATTTATTACTTGTACTCTACTATTTGTATTAAATCAGTGTGATTTATAACAAAATGGGCATATACCCACCATATAACTTGGTCAACTAATGAAGATTGACTACAGAAAGTTGTCAAATTAGTGGTCAAAAAATTTACGCACTAATGGGTGGAGGCCATGTTGAGAGGTGGTAGGAGGCAGACACCATGAGAAAGCACAATACACAGTAACTGGCGCTTGGGAATGAAGGGTATCTTCTGTCATTTATTCAATCAACTAAAGTAAAGAGCTACTCCTCTTGAGCATTTTAAAAATCAACCAATTGGGTTCAATTAGTTAACTAAATCAGCTGATTGCTAAACACTAGAACAGCTGGTCAATAAAGTCAATAAGTTAAATTTGTTCAATCCATTATTTTTTAACTAGTCAGCTAATAACCAAACACGCCCATAACTTTTAAAAAATTATAAAGGTAAAAATATTATATATCTTAGTATTTAATTAAGTATTCTTAATTAAATAAAATTTTTAATCTAATCAAAATTTAATAAATCCTAAGAAAAAACTAACATGAATAATGAAGAAACAGAGACGTTAGTTTCATCTTCCAAGAGCTTTTCAATATATTCCTCGTCAAAGTTCAATGGCCAACATCTGGAAACTATTCGTGAAACTCCCTTTAGTGGGGCTACAATTAGCAATCAAAGGAAAGAGGTTAAAAAGGAAAAAACGGAACTTTTCAAAGCAAAAGGCAACGAGGAACAAAGTAAGAAAGAGTGATCAGTGGCTGATACCGTGCATGGTGGAGGGAAAAGTGAGGGAAAGCTTTGCAGTGGTGAAGAAATCCGACAACCTTTACGAGGACTTCAGGAGGTCGATGATGGAGATGATACTTGAAAATCAGATGTTTGAAGAATTAACTAAGGGAACAATCGTCAACCAAAAAAAGTTTAACAGTTGATAACACAAAACACTCATGTAGAGGAGCTTATTCGAAATCAGCTAGTTGGGTTGAATTAGTCGACCCAACCAACTCATAACCAAATAACCTAAACAACTTTTTTTATAAAGTCAACTAGTTTTTTTTGAACGATTATAAAGTCAATCAGTTGATTTGGGTCAATCAGCTATTTTTTAGCTGATCAACCAACAACCAAACGGGGCCATTTTCTTTTTTTATTGCCACTAAAATTTTGGCGTTTAGTTGTAATTTTGTTCTTTCAATAAAATATGATTAATTTTTAATATAAATATAATTATATTTAAAAAATTTTAAATTGAAAATTAATTGAAATTTATAGATAAATTTATTCATTTAAAAATAATTATTTATTAATTTTTAATTTATTATAAAATATATTCTAAATATAATATTAAATATGTTCTATTTTATTTACAATAAATAATTAAATAAGCTAAAAATTTTAAAGAAAAGAAAAAAATCTAAAACCAATTATTATGATTCTTATGTTGTGAAAAAAGAAAAAAAAATAAGACAATAAAAATGAGAAACTCAACAGAATACTTTTTATTGAATATAAAAACAAGAAATATAATTGGAACCAAATATACGTTCAAACTAGAATGGAAATACTTTAGAAGTACTAAAACCCAAGAGCAGCTTAGAAAGCTGGTGCCTTATTCCTGGACCAAACACAAAGCAAAATTAACCCAGAATGTGTAGACTAGAAGCATAAAGTTCAGCTTATCCAAGCATTAGTAAGGATTTGTTGCATAAGAGCATGCTTAGGCATGGTGTAGTCAAAGCCGAATCTGCTGCATGCATGACTTGCCCTCAATAATGTGGTGTTGATTAGCTTCCAGATAATCCTCGTACGTAATGCCAACATACCCGGGAGGGTGGTTCTCGTCAACGAATTGTGGTGAAGGGCATACTAGTGCGTCCAATGATGGTCCCAGAAACATTGGAAGGGTCACCCTTCTCTCTTCATTGTTCACCACTACACGGTGTAGAGCACTCTTGTACTTACCGTTTGTAAGTATCTGCCATGGGCAAAAATGGTTAGTGTAAACACGCATTGAATAACAACAAGACGTAATTAATGACCAGACCGCAATACATACCTCAAGATGGTCTGCAACGTTAACAATGATCCAATTAGGCTCAATGTTTGCGTTAAGCCACTTTCCCCTGTGCTCCAATTGGAGACCACCTCCCACATTTTGTATAAGAAGAATGAGGAGACTTGGATCACAGTGAGGGAACTGACCGATTCTCTTTTGAGAATGTAGACGCTGTGGGTAGTCGTTGGCGGTGAAGAAATTATAACCTGTCTCAAGCTTCATTGTCTTTTCAATATATAAATCTTCAAGCCCTAATGATTTTTCAATCCCTCTAAGTAATTCCAACCCCACCTCTCGCAAGTTTTGGCTGTACTCTTGTAAAACTTCCCTGTTTCAGAAAAGGATTTTGATTCGGTAGTCGACTCCAGTTACTAGTGCACTATGTATTAATATGAAAACTTGTTAGAAATCTGTAATGTACCCTAAGCCAAGGGGTTTGGTTGGGCAATGAAACTGTGGATGAGCTGCAATCTTAAGAAACTCCCTGCTTACGTGATTAATGTCACCTTTTCCCCATCTGATCCTATCACTCGGACTGTTGGTCTCATATTGTCTCTTCTCTTCCTCGGCCAAATCAAAAAAAGCAAGGCGTCCCTCATATACACGTGTAATCAAGGTGTCCGCAATCCCATGATTTTTTACCTGTAGAAGCAGATGTATCAACCTAAATTAATGACAAAAACATGCACGAGATCAAGCATGTTATATAAAACCACGAAATCTACATCTTTAATTAGAGAGAGTACGATAAAGAAGCCATAGTTCAGGCAAGCTTTGCTCAGGTTTTCAATGGCACTGGAACGTTGAGCAGGATTGTCAAAGTTGATCAGCATGGAATAGTCTACGATGGGAATCTCATCATCCTCTCCATTCAAGGCATCATCCATGCAATTTAGAGGGAAGCCATTTCCAAGATCATTGGATGTGATTGCTTTCTCCTCAATGGGATGGAGCAGCTGACGAACCATTTTACTGCAAGTCGTAAGTATTGGTACAGGAATAAGTGAGATATTTAGCTATAGAGATTGTTGGAGCTTATATGAGTGTCCATTGATGCAACATATATATAGAGCTAAATCGGAAAGCGTAAAATGCTGAATTTCTAGACAATTTGGGACGGCCTAAGCAACTTGTGTTCCACGCAGCCACAGATAACAGGTTGCGATGGGTTAGGTCGATCCCACGGCTGCATAAAGTTTAACGTATTCCACCTTCGTATTACTTGACAACGATGTCACATAGAGGAAAAATATACATATCACGTCGCGTTAGACACGTAAACCTTTATAAACACTTTAATATTTTATATTTATTCAATATAGAATATTCTAATACTCCTTTAATTGTAACTAAAACTGAATATATAATTGACACTTAGAAAAAAATACAGTAATAAATGGGCCGAATCGGTAGGACTGAACATTTAGACCAACAACCACAAATAAATTAGAATACTGTGTGTTTGAATGTGCTTAAAGTGAACTTGCTTACTCGAGTTACTTAGTTGAATCATATAATGGATACACATAATCAATGGGAAAGAGGATCCACTCCAATAACTCCAATAAAAGAGTTAGTTAAATCATATAATAGATACACATAATCAAGTTACTTAAATCATATAATGGATACACATAATCAAATTGGAAAGTGGGTCGCACTCCAATAAAAGAGGTCAGTTAGACACGTGAAACAAGTTCTTATAAGTAGAGACAAATGAATTAAAATACACTCTGTCAAACATTAGAATACTAACTGGCCTCGGTTATTGTGCCTATTAATGGATACATAATCAAATTGGAAAGAGGACCCACTCCAATAAAAGAGGTCAGTTAGACACGTGAAACAAGTTCTTATAATTTATAAGTAGAGACAAATGAATTAGAATACACTTTGTCTAACATTAGAATACTAGCTGGCCTCTGTTATTGTGCCTATCCATTATAATATGATTGGAAAGAGGATCCCACTCCAATAAAAGAGGCCAGTTAGACAGGTGAAATAAGTTCTTATAAGTAGAGACAAATGAATTAGAATACTAAGTGTGCACCTAGAATACTAACTGGGCTTTGTTATTGTGCCTATCCATTATTATATGATTCAACTAAGTAACTCGAGTAAGCAAATTTTTCGTTAAATCCATAACACTCAAGTAAATTCTTGTGGCGATCTGTCTTAAATCCCAAGCTACAACTGTTTGTTGACAATAGTAACTTTTGTAAATTATAAATGAAGCTTTTTATTTTGAGAAATATAAAAGAATCAATTTGCATTTCTTAAAGAAGTGTTATTTAGTGTCTTGAATGAATGAATGAATGATTGAATGACTACCAATGATTGGATCGTTTTCGTTTGTGCCAACTTAATTAAAATTTTTACTTAATAGAAATAACGAATTAAAATTTTTTATTTTTTTAAATATTGTTACTTTATTATTTAACATTTTAATGTTTTAATTAAATGTTAAACTTTTAAAAATTAAATAACTCAAAACAAAAGGTTATTTTTGTTAATATTTTACTAATATAAATAACATAATAACATAAAATCTGATAATTAGAGGAGTTACAAATATAATTTTGTCTCCTAAAGCACACACATTAGTGATTATGTATTTTAAAATGTAATCATCACTTATGTAATATTAAAAAATTACATGAAAAATAAGATATCTCGTAGCTCCTCTAAATGCTACCCTTTATATTAACTTAACTTTGTTATTCACGTTAATAAAATACTAATGGAGACAATTTTTTTAATTCAGATATCTAATTTTTAAAATATTGAAAATTTAACTAAAATTTCTAAAAATCTTAGAGAATGAAATGAAAATAAAATCTAAGAAAATTTAGAACTTTATAATTTATTATCCTTTAATGATATCGTGCATAACTTTCGATTAAGTAAAACTAAATATATTCTCTTTAAGACATGCTTTTCTTAGACTTATGCTATATATTTTTTAAATGGTTATCAAATAGTTTTTTAATTACAGCACTAATAAATCGAATATAGTTCAATTTATAATTTATACTTTCCTCAAATCAATATGAAATAAAGATGTAATTTCATTGAGAAACAATATAATTTAGAAATTAATATAACAAAAAATATTTAGTCAATAGAAGTATGTTGCATCAAAGTATTTTAACTAAATATTAAATGTCAATATTTTGACAAAAATAGTAGAAGCCCAATTGTTTTGGAATAAAAAGTTTCTTAAGCTAGAAAAGCTCATTATCAAGTATCTAATAGGAGATGGACTCCACCCGAATATAACAAATACACCAATAAAAGAAATTGAGATAAAAAAGAGATACAAAAGATTTATCGTGGAAAACTCCTTAACGAATATGGAAAAAAGCTACGGGCATTAATAGAAAACTTTCCACTATAGAAAACAAAGATTACAAGAGGAAGATATCTTAATTCACACTACGAATTAATATACAAGATTATGGGAAAGAGATTTTGGGATATATAAAACCTTAAGCATATTGAAAACGATCTAGAAGGGGGGTTGAATAGATCTTTTGAATATTTCGCAAAGTGCTACAAAACAAAGAATTAAAACACCCAAAATAAACAACACAAATTGAAATGTAAAAGAGTAGAGAAGAGAGGCAAACACAATGTTTATAGAGGTTCGGTGCTAAGACCTACATTCTCTACCTAAGCTCTCACTTAAGATTTTGACAATGCTCTTTACTACACACTTTTTAGTTCAGTGTGAACTTTCCAAACAACTTGACTTTCAGCTCAAGCTACATCTTACAATTGATTTGTTTTCCCGGCACAAATCCTACTTCCAAGCGATTCTTCTCTAATCACTCAGCTCATGATAATAACAACAATAGAAGTGAAGTAGTAAATTTAGTACAGCTGAATACAATTAGAATATGCTAAGAGCAAATTGAGAGCAAGAGGATAATCTTGAACTATAGCAAATATGCTTCACTTTGGACTTGTATAATCAATCCTCTGAGGTAATAATCTTTACTTGAAGGCTTCAAGATGCTTATAAATGTTGCAGAACTCTTCTAGCCGTTGTAGAACGCTCCTAGCCGTTATATTAAGATTTTCTCCCATTTGAAATCAATTTACAAAGTCAAATTTTGTTCAGCTGTAACTGATAGTCGATTAATTGGTGTGTAATAGTCGACTAGTACATTATAGTGAACTTGTCTTCAAGAAATAGTCGACTAGCACTAACGTTTTTCATCAACATTCAGCTCCGCTCTTCGAATAGTCAACTAATATGATATAGTCGACTAGTTCATTTATCCAACTGACAGGTCTGATTGTTAATAGTCAACTTGCAATATGATAGTCGACTTGTCCAATGCTCCAACTGACATGTCTCACAAAATCTCCAATCTTTGATTGTTGAGATACTTATTTGAATTCTTCAAACAAGATCTTCTAATGAAATACACGTTGTTCATTTCTATTACTCATTATTGTAATCTTAATTTTCATGGATTGACTTTATTTAAATTTCATCTGACTTGAAATTGTGCCATCCTTATTCAACTAGTCTTCCATCAACTT
>JANZXR010000002.1:7500341-7513772 GCA_027575705.1 Erythroxylum echinodendron | reverse complement strand
CTTGAAATTGTGCCATCCTTATTCAACTAGTCTTCCATCAACTTCAATTTAACCTGAAATTATTTCTTAACCAATTCATTAAATTTTATTATTATCAAAATATAGAAGGATTTAATTTGTCAACCTCCATTGGTCCAACACATATGTCTCCTTATATGACCTTAATGAAGGCTTCTAGCCTTACCCACTTTCGATGTGGGATAAAAAACCAAGTATCACTCTCCATATCATTATTTCTATCTTTTCATTTCTCTACTATCTATGTTTTTGCCAAGTCATACAAGGATATACACCATATGAATTTATCAGTGTTGATTGACTTTGTTAGTACATCTGTTAGGATCTCTTTTGTGTGAATTTTTGGCTTGTCCACACTTTCATCATCACCACTTCATGAACAAAATGATATTAAACTCTTATATGTTTAGTTCTGGAATGAAAATTGAATTCTTTGCAATATGCAAGGCATTTTGATTGTCACAATACAAAGAGATTTTCTCTTATTGATACCTAAGCTCCTCTAAAAACCTTTTTATCCAAATCAATTCCTTGCAAGCTTGTGTAACTGCCATATACTCAGCTTCTATTGTAAATAATGCTAAAACTGTTTGTAGTTTAGACACTCAACTCACAGCTCCTCCTGCAATAATAAATACATAACCTTTAGTGGATTTTCTTTTATAAAGATTACCTGCAAAATCAAAATCAACATATCCATTGACAATAAATTTCAGATACTTCATAATATAGAGCAGCATTTGAGATCCTATTAATATATCTTAGGATCCTCTTTATAGCCTACCAGTATTCTCGACCAAAATTTGCTATGTAACGACTAACCACTCTCATTGCATATGCAATGTTTGGTCTTGTGCAAATCATAGCGAACATTAAACTTCCCATAACTGATGCATATGGCACTTAAGACATCTCCTTTCTCTCTACTTCACTACTAGGGTTTTTACTTAAGGATAACTTAAAATTAACAAGAAGAGGGATAGAGATTGACTTACAATCTTGCATATTGAAGCGTCACAAGATTTTCTTCAAGTAATTCTTCTGAGAAAGCCAAATCTTCCTGTTATTTCTTTCTTAGTAAATTTGTATCCCTAGAATCTTATTTGCTGGTCCTAAATTCTTCATTTCAAACTCTCCATCAGCCTTCAAATCTTGAACATAATCTTCGTTAGGGCTTGTAACCAACATGTCGTCAACATACAATAATAATATAATGAAATCATTATTGCCAAAACTCTTGAAATATGCATAAGGTCTGTATTAAATCTGTTGAATCCACAACTCATTATAAAGGAATCAAAATTTTTAAACTAACATCTTGGCACTTGTTTTAAATCATACAAATATTTGTTCAACCTGCAAACTAAGTTTTGTTTCCCTGGTTCTTCAAAACCTTCTGGTTGTTGTATGTAAATTTCTTTTTTAAGATCTCCATGAAGAAACGTAGTCTTTACATCTAACTACTATAAATATAGATCAAATGTAACATATATGGATAGTGTAATCCGAATTGTATTAAGACAAACTGCAGGTGAAAACATTTATGTAAAGTCAATACCTTGTTTCTGAACGTATCATTTTACTACCAACCTTGCACGATGCCGCTCCACCTAATCATTACTGTTATGTTTGATCTTGTATACTCATTTGTTGCTAATGGGCTTTCTCCCTTATGGTAGTAGCACAAGCTTCCATGTCTTATTCTTATGAAGAGCTTTTATTTCTTCCTACATTATTTCTACCATCCAAAGTGATGCATCTAAGCTATTTGTTGCTTTCCAAAATGTTAATGGTTCTCTATATTTTGTTAGGAGATAGTATGCAACATTTCCCTCTATAATATAATCAGACTGCCAGGTTTGGATTCTTCGTTCACAGGATGATTATCAAACTTTTTTATTTTCAGATTCAACTAGTTCTTGCTCCTCATGATCTGATATAGCTTCAGTAGAATCTTTATGTTCATTCTTCCTTTCTTCTTGAATCGTTACAACTTCAGAATTTTTTTAGATGTGTTATTTTGATCTTTCTCTTGCAGTCTATCTTCTATAAATATGACATCTTTGTTGATGACGAGCTTGTGGGAAGTAGGATCACATAGTCAATACGCCTTAATTCCATCATCATACCCCATAAATCTACCCTTTCTAGATTTTGTATCTAGTTTTGTGATATTTTTGGTATTATACATCACGAGCATAAAACTTCTAAATGTGTGTAACTGAGAATAGTCTGTTGGTTTACCGATCCACATCTCTATTTGTATCTTCAGATCAATCGATCTATTGGTGATAGATTAATCACATAGCAGGTGGTCTTCACTGCTTCTTCCTAGAAAGACTTTGTTATACTTGCAGTTCTCAACATGACTTTAGTTCTTTTAATCAGAGTTATGTTCATTCGCTCTACCACTCGATTTTATTGAGGAGTGTGAGGCACTGTAAATTGACGTTTAATGCCTTCTCGATTATAAAAATAAATGAACTCATCACTAGTATATTCTCCACCATTTTCAGTCTTAAGGTACTTGATTTTCTTCCCCGTCTCTAACTCAATTTGTGCTTTAAATGTTGTGAAGATTGGAAATACATCTCCCTTTCTCTTGATAGGATGCACCCAACATCTTCTGGAGTAATCATCAATAAAGGTCATAAAGTACCTTGCTCCACCTAGAGACATAACCAGTGCTTGCCTGCCATACATCAGATTGAATCAATTCTAGATTATCTTTACTTCTAGAATTTGATGCATTAAATTTCAGTCTATTCTGCTTACTTATAACGTAGTGCTCAAAGAAGGGTAGTGATACCTTTATGAGACCAGGAAGTAGTTTATGCTCAGCAAGAATCTTCAATCTTTGTTCTGACATATGGCCAAGTTTACGGAGCCATAATTTTGTTGCATTTTCTATAAAACTAGCCGATGTAACTGATGCATTTGCTTCCATATATGCCTCTCCTATAAGCTTGTACAAGTTTGCAGCTATCCTTTTCATCTTCATGACTACAAGCACTAATTTGATCACCTTCATGACTCCATTTTGAATGGAGGTCTTACACCCAATTTCATCTAATTGTCATAAACAAAATAAACTCTTCTTTAAGCCCTTCATTTGTCACACATTTTGAATAGTGAGAACTGTACTATGATACATCTTCAACTTGATGGTGCCAATCCCAGCAATCTCTAAGGCATGGTCATTTCCCATGTACATAGATCCTGCAGAGATAGATATATAAGTGTGAAACCAATCTCTAAAAGGAGTCATATGCCATGTTGCTCCTGAATCTATTATCTAAGCATCAATGAGCTCTCCTCTATCCTTGAATACTGTTGTTACTTCACTGTATAAGATTTCTCCATTGGCAATACATCCCTAAGAAGTTGACACTTCAGAGATCTTGTCGCCACCCTTCCTAAATCAACATTCACTTTTGAAGTGTCCTCTTTTGCCACAGTTATAACACTTGAGATTTTTCTTACTTCTATATTTCGATCTTCCTTGTTTTTGACTCCCAATGGAATCACGCTCTATTGACCATCCTCTCATCATCGACAAGGCTTCTGCTTGATGCGAACTTGTTAACCTTTCTTCCTTGTTGATGTGTCTACTTTCTTCTTCAAGAGTCGAAGCAGCAACATCATCAAATACCAAAGTATTCGTGAGGATATTATTGGTTAAATTAATGATGAGTTGGTCATATGAATTTGGAAGACTTTGAATTGGAATCTCCGCACGTTCAGTTAGATTTACATTATGACCCAACTTTAAAATTTGAGAGCAAAGTGACGTCAGAGTATTGATATGCTCTGTTGTTGAAGTAGGTTCAAACATTCGAAATGTGTAGAGTCTCTTTTTCAGAAAAGTTTTATTGTGAAGACATTTAGCTTCATAAAACTTTGTGAGATGATCTCATATCTCCTTGGCTGTTTTCTTTTCCTCTACACCTTGTAAGATATCATCCAATAGACCAAGATGCAAATCTGACATGGCCAAGACATCTATTTGTTTCCATTTGATGTCATCTTTGAAATTTGTCGACTTAGCACTGATGGCCTCCAAGCAGTTATCTTTTAATAATACTGTCTTCATGTTCAATTTCCATAACTAGGACTTTGTCCCGTCAAACTTTGTAATGTCAAATTTGGTTGACATTGCTTCTATTACAATAATTGACTCCCAATCTCCCATATTAAAAAGGGAAACTGCCTCAAATTACCTCCACTTAGTATGTAATAAGATTGTAGTACACTAGGAAAGTTTCCAGGAAAGACTTAAGGTGTCACAATTGGTCCTACTTAAAACTCAGTCTCTTTAGATAGAGCTTTTCCTAGACAAGCGCTCAGTTACCTCAAATACCAACAAAAAATGCCCAAAACATGACAACAAGAACTCAAGAATAGAACCACTTTTAACCTGTAAAAACACCAAAGAAAACTTATTTTCTAACGTGGAAGATCAGACTATGTTATAGCCACAAAGCATACTTGAGCAAACCTTAGGCTCTGATACCACTGATAGGAGATGGACTCCACCCAAATAGAACAAACACACCAATAAAAGAAAATGAGATAAAAAAGGAATACACAAGATTTAACATGGAAAACTCCTTAACGAATATAGGAAAAAATTACGGGTAAGAGTAGAAAACTTTCCACTATAGAAAGCAAAGTTTACAAGAGGAAGATCTCATAATCCATACCAAAAATTAATACACAAGGTTATAGGAAAGAGATTTTGGGATATATAAAACTTTAAGTATGTGCCTCCTTATATAGCCTTAATGGAAGCTTCCAATTTTTCCCATTTCTGACGTGGGATAGAAAACCAACAGTATCATATTCATCCTTACCTTCTTACATATTTTATTAAAGCTCAGAGTTCAAAAGTGCATAATAGATGATGTTTCACCAACTGATCTACTGACTTAAGGCACTTGTCAGCGCCCGTCTCGTGGACGCATCAAACAGGTCAAAAGCCAACTCAAGCAGATCACCAAAGGCTCTGAAAATGTCACATCGTACCTGCAAACAATAAAGGCCAAAGCAGATGAACTTGCCCTTCTTGGCGCACCACTTGATGCATGCAAAAGTAAGCGAATGGTCATTTCTTTGTCAACTCTCCCAATCACCGATTTAAACTCTTGATTTCTAGAAGGCGTCTTCACCCCTCCGATGATCTCTTCATCGACGGGGCCTGCTGGTTCTGATGACACTTGCCATAAATCATATGCTCAGGTGGTGAATAACAAGACGAATAATCCTAGCTTCAAAATACCTGTGCGTGTTTTAGTGGATATCAAAGGTCAGATGGATTTGTTTTTTTAGAGGTAGAGATGGCAAAAGCGGTTGATGAATTAAGGTATGCATTGGTGATGAAATTTACGAAAACTCGTCCATCCATCGATAATATAAGACTTAATGTGGTAAAAACTTAGGGGTTGATGGAAGTTCCAACTATTAGTTTTGTGGATGAATTCCATGTACTGATTCATATGAAAAATGAAAGAGACTTTGTATATGGTTAGGCACGTTAAGGAAAAACAATGGACGATATACCTTTTAGGCTATTCAAATGGATTAAAGACTTTGATGTTAAGAAAGAATCTCCAATAGGACCTCAATGGATTTTTCTGCCAAGGCTACCAATGCACTTATATCGGACTGACATTTTACAGATTATAGCTACCAGGTTTGGTCGGTATCTTACAAAAGATAATGCCACATTGAATTGTATGCATGCATTTATGGCGCGTATCTGCATCGAATCTAATCTTAATATGGAACCAGTAAAGGGATTTTTTATAGTAGTTTCTCCCACAAATTGCATCTGGCAGGAGGTTAAATATCAAAAAAGTGGTTTTAATTGTTCCAAGTGTTTTAGACAAGCGTATAAGTCTATCGTTTTAGGGTGGGTGAGAAGAGGAAAAATGAAAGAGAAGTGAAGGAAAAGAAAATTTGAAAAAAAAAGGGATAAAGAAGGTGATGGAGGATAAAACTGGTACAGTTATGGGAGAGAAGCTCCTAGACACAGGGAATGATAATAAGAACGTGAATAGTGTAGTAAAGATGATGTCTAAGGAAAAATTAGACAATGTGGTGAGAAGTGCCCAAACAGAATTGATAAACAACGAGAGAGGGATACAACACAAAGAAGGCAAACAGATTGAAGAAATAGAATGTTATCAATATGTGTAAAATAATTTATTAAGAGATTCGGATAATAGTGATGAAGAGTGTGAAGAAGTTTGGCATGATGAGTAACCTGACATGCAATGAATTGAGAAAGGAGATAGAGTGCAGAACACGGTGCTAGATGAGGAAGAAAATAATGTCTGTTTGGGTCAGGGTAGTCCACGGGGAGATGATAAGATAGGATACTCATCAGAGTGAGAGGAAGGAGAATTTATAATTTTTTTAGGGAAGAAAAAATGCATGACACAGATGGAAAGAGACAATCCACTGAAGCAGAAACCTCAATAGCTAATTCATATAAAGGAAAGGTGGTAAGGAAATCTCAGAGGGCGTACATCTGCCAAAAATTTTAAATTTATGAGTAAAAATATTTTCTTTTGGAATAGAAAAGGATTAGGCAGTTCTAAATCCTGGTTAAAAAAGTTACTCAATAAGTATAAGACGAATGTGTTTGCAGTTGCGGAACCATTTATCAAAGCGGATAGTATGCATGAGTTGGGTAATTTTATTAATTTGAATTATCATTATTATATTTTGAATAAAGGGCAAGGGAGAAAGATATGGGTATTTTGGAATGACTCCAATATTTTTGAAACAGTAGCGTGGTCGACACAATCTATTTCTAGCTGGTTGATGTTAGATGGACAAAAAATGTTGATTTCTTTTATTTATGCCAAATGCTCTCATTTGGAGAGAAGGGATCTTTGGCAAGACTTAGAAGGGTTTTAGGTGAATGATTAGCCTTGGATAGTAGTAGGGGATTTCAATGTCATTAGAACGAACTCGAAGATAATTGGTGGTAATCCTCAATCTTTTCCTTCCATAAATGAGTTTAATGAATTTATTGACAAGTGTGGACTACGTGAGTTAAATTGTTTGGGAAAAAGGAAATCTTGGTGTAATGGACAAACTGGGACCTCATTGAGTTTGGCGAAGTTAGATAGAATGCTCATTAATAATAATTTCTTCAATCGATTCCAGTTTGCAAAGGTGAACTACCTTAGTCGGAAATCTTCAGATCATTGCCTGATGGTGGCTTCTTCAGATTTACTGGTTTATGTATATGGTCCATCTTCTTTTCGGTTCATGAATATGTGGTGTTTGCATGCTGATTTTCTGAAAGTTGTGAAGAATGTGTGGAATAGGACGAAAGAGGGTTAAGGACTACTGAAGCTTGCGACCCGTTTGAAAGAACAAAGATTGCCTTAAGAGCTTCGAACAAAAATGTTTTTGGAGTGGAAGGGAACATAGGAGCACCTGAGGAGAGAATGGACTTCTTAGGGGAGAAGCTTCAGTTTGAATTTTCCGAGGATATTGAGGAAGATTTCTTAGTAACCAAAATAGAGTTGGAATTATAGGAGAAAAGGGAAGCCTCTCATTTGTGTCAGCTTGCTAAGAAAAAATGGTTCATTGAAGGTGAAAAAATTTCTAGATTTTTTCATGCTGCTATTAAACAACGTTGAACAAAGGGCATGATAAAAAAAATGGTGCTTTCAGATAGAAGGCCGAAGCAGTTCATGCTGCGGGGGAGAATTATTTTCATAATTTCCTAAACGAACATTCAGAAGTTGAGAGATGTGATCTGGGCGAGTTAGTTGATGGAAAAGTGTGGGAAGAGGAAAATGAGATGCTCTGTTTGGACTCACCTGAAATGGAGATCAAAAAAGCCTTATTCTCTATTCCAAATAATAGTAGTCCAGGACCTGATGGACTTGGGTCTAAGTTCTTTATGGTTTGTTGGGATATTGTGAAGGAGGATGTAATATCTGCGGCTAGAGAGTTCTTTAGTGGTGCTTTATTATCTAGGTTTTATTCTTCTTCTTTTATTGTTTAATTCCAAAAGTACCTAAACCGATGAGCTTTGATCAGTTTCACCCTATAAGTCTTTGTTCAGTGGTGTATAAGATTTTTGCCAAGATTTTTGTCAATAGATTGACACGCATTATCGATAAAGTAGTGTCGCATAAACAAGGTTCTTTTATGCCAAGACGCAGTATTTTTGAAAATATTACTCTAACACAGGGAATAGTTCAATCATTGAATAAAAAATATGCTGGAGGTAATGTGTTATTAAAAATCGATATGGATAAGGCATATGGTAGGGTCACTAGGATTTCTTATTAAAGGTTTTACAGGCATTTGGCTTTTCAGAAAGGTTTTGTGGTTTGATTGGTAATTGTATAAAGTCTCCTGAGTTTTCTATTTTGATGAATGGAACTCTGAAAGGTTTCTTTAAGTCTTCCAGGGGTTTATGTTAAGGAGATCCACTATCCCCATATTTATTTATTGTCATGGAGGAAGTTCTAACTAGACTATTGAGGAAAAATTTTGAGGAAGGAAAGATTGGTAAATGCCATCATCCTATTGGTGTTCCTTTGGTTTCCCACTTATTTTATGCAGATGACGTTTGCATCTTTGCAAATGGGGGGAAAGATTCGACTAAAAATATGATAAAGGTGATTGAGTTATATGAAAAATGATCGGGGCAGAAAATTAATACGGAGAAATCATCCCTAATTGCTTATAAGAGGATTGCATTAAGTCGGAAACATAGTCGACTCTTAATCACTGGTTTCAAGGAAGGTAAGTTTCCGATTATGTATTTGGCGGCCCCTTTAAATTCGGGCAAATCGACTACCAAAATGTTTGAGTATCTAGTGGAAAAGGTGAGAAAGAAAATAGCTGGATGGAAATTCAGACTCTTTTCACAAGGTGGTAGATTGATTCTTATTAAACATGTTTTGTCTAGCATGCCTATTCATATTATGTCAGTGATGAATGTTTCGGTTACTACACTCTCTCACATCAACTCTCTTCTGGCAAATTTTTTAAGGGAAGGGGGGGAGGGGAAAAGAGGTGGTGGAGAGACGAACAATAAAAGAAAATTACATTGGAGGTCATGGAAAAAAAGGGTGCAAGCCTATAAAGGAAGGTAGTTTGGGTATTTAAGAATTCAAAGAGGTGAAAAAGTCACTTCCCATGAAGTTTGCTTTCTGTCTAATCTCCACCAACAATCTGTGGACTAACTTTTTCAGAGCTAAAAAAGGAGGCCTTTGGATTCCCATTTTTGGATATCTATTTTTTCTATCTTACCAGAAGTTATGGATAATGTGAAGGTGTTAGTAAGATAGGGTAATGCTTCTTTCTAGTTTGGTAGATGGTTATCTTTGGGTTTGCTTTCGGCTAAAATCCTGGGTGACAATCTTAGCTTAGCCCGAAAAGTTTTAGCCCCGGAAAGAGCGGTTTTTGATAATTTTCAGTAACAATATCAGAATAGAATTCCAAATCATGGAAAACTAGTGAGTTGGTCTAGGCCCCCTAAGGGAATGTTTAAGCTTAATTGCGATGGGAGTTGTTGAGAAAATCCTGGCAATACAAAAGGTGGTGGCATTATAAGAGATAGTCATGGTTTTGTGAAAGGTGCGTTCTCTATGCATTACGGACATGGCACTAATAACAGTGCAGAATTAAAGGCCATTGTGGAAGGAGTTCGACTTTGCAATCAACTCACTTTTGAATAATATTATTAGTGAAAGTGATTCAAAAATTGTTGTTGATTGGCCTCGCACTAAGAAGTGTACATTGTGGTTCCTATGGGATTTTTTGGATGATTTATGTGAGGAATTGAGGGGAATGAATTACATGGTACGACTTCAGGGAAGCAAATTTTGCTGCAGACATTTTAGCTCGCCAAGGAGAAAGGGGGAAGACGGAAGTTTATAAGAACATTCAAAGATGCCCTCGTCTTTTAAAAGGCATTGTTAATATTGATTATTTGGGATTTCCTTATCTGCGTGTTTAGGTAGTTTTTATTTTTCTGCTTTGTTGCTATGTTAGCTGGGAATTACTTTAATGTTGCTTTAGACTTTAGTCTGGCTTTTTTAGATGGTTTGATGGTGGATGGTTTTGTTGTTGAGAGGTATCTTGTAAAATCAGTTCCCCTCCACCCCAAGTGAGGATTTATGTTTATATATAGACAAAAAAAAAAAAAAAGATGATGTTTCACCAAATATTGACATATATTTAACAGAAGTTACGAGTCAGATGGGGAATTAATTTCCAGGACCAAATTACACGGACTACTTACGGAGACAAGTTTTACACGGCTCCTATCAGGAGTCAACATCTTCAACTTGTCGTGAGTGAAAGAAACATGTTTCACAAACTAGCAAAAGCATGTGCTTGGAGGAGTTTTAGTGCATGATCATCTACGTGTACCTTTTCTGTATCATCTCGAATTCAAGCAACAAATTGTTGTTAGTAACACTTCTAAAATAGCTTCAAGTGCAAAGGACGAACTTATAAAATAAGATTTTAGTTAAATTAAGGTTTCAAATTTGAGCGCGAACTTAAATATATTTATAATTAATTTTATTCATGGAGTATATTTAAATTTATTTCAAATATAAACGTAACCGAAAAATACACTATTCATATACGATATTCTGTATTTGTTGTGTCATGTCATGTGCATATGCTCGCAGTGACTTTCTCTGCGTCTGTTTTTCTCGTGTGTTTTTGTTGGGAAAAAAGTGTGCAAGCCTATAAAGAAAGGAAGTTTGGATATTTGAGAATTCAACACTTTCCATGAAGTTTGCTTTCTGTCTAATCTCCACCAACAATAGCTTGTTAGCCATGTCGTGTGCATATGCTCGGAGTGACTTTTTCTGCGTCTGTTTTTCATGTGTGTTTGTTGTGTGCGCGTTTTTCTTGTTTGTTTGTTTGTGTACCTTCTAATATGGAAAAGACAGGGAAGAAAATAATAGCTTGTCAGTCATGTCATGTGCATATGCTCGGAGAGACTTTCTAGCCTGCGACTTGAGCAACGGAGTTCTGTCCGACTGCCGTTTACGTTTGCAATAGTTACATCAGACGATGCAGAGTCTATCTCAAAGTTTTTCTTGCCAGTATGTACTGGTTACTCGTTGCTGATTTCTCGTAAAGGCAAAACTAGAAAAGACAAAAAGTGGATTTATATTTATGTCCATTTGTTTGGCTTTTAGATTTTAATTCTTTGAAAAATAAATCTATGAAAAGTAAAGATATTTACATATTTAGATACTTATAAGAATTCTAATAAGAAAGTTGGGTGAATTCTTATTATAGTGTTTGGTATACATCACTATTTCATGGAATGTAATTTAATTTTGACTTGTGTTTCTATTTATATCCCTATTGAATAAAAATTGAAATTGTTAAATAATGTTAATTTGTAATACAAATTTTATTATTAAATGTTATTTTTTCATTTCTAATATTTTAATCATATAATATTGTTTCATGATTCTTAATATTATTAATTATTATTATTAATTTTCTACTTATTATTAATTTATTTTTTCCAAAATTATTATTTTTATCAATTACATTTATTATTATTATTATTATTATTATTTTTATTATTAATTTATTATTATTATTATTATTATTATTATTAATTTTATTATTGCCAAATTTATTATTTTTATCAATTACATTATTATTATTATTATTATTATTATTATTATTATTATTATTAAATTCCTTATTATTATAAAAGAGTTGAGAGAGAAGGAAGGGTTGAATTGGCTAGTGCGTTTTTTAGATTAAATTTTTAAGTAAAGTTGTCGGCCCCTGAAATTTTTCCATTAATTTAAGCATAATAGCTTATGGAATAATGCATGAGAGGAAATTGAGGGTATTTTCGGTATATAGCTTAAGAATCGAGGGTAAAGTGGACTTTTGGGAAAGGCATAGTGGACATGTCTTCTTAGCAGGTGGTAGCGTGAATGAAAGAAGAATAGAAGAAGAGATGTTTCGGATGAGAGTGAAAGAAGAGAGTTGTGAGCTAAGTTGAAATTTCTGTAAAGCTTAAAGAGAGAATCTGAGTACATATAAGAGGAGAAAAAGAAAGAAGGAAGAAAGAGTTTTCCTTGGAACTAAGAATCTCATTACTTGGTGAAGAATCACAGTAAATCATTTTAGGATTGTGTATTATAGTTTAGCCGAATCTGGATATCTTGGTTAAATAGGAGTTGTGTTATTTTATGAAGGAAATTAAGGAGGAGTTCAAGAGAGGCAAGGAAATCAAGAGGAAAGGCACCCATAAGTCGGATACAGAACCAAGAAAGGATCTTAAGGTGGGTTACAGTTTTATAATGAAGAAATAAGCCGTAAACGTTTGCCTTCAATGGTTTCGTTTTTCTGCATAAATGTGCATTTGCATATTCTGTCTTGGTGTGGCATGAAGTGTTATTTGTTTTTGTATATTTTGCATACAAAATTGTTTTCTGCAAAAGAATTTACATACTTTATGAAACTGAGTTTTGATCCGAAAAGCAAGAATTTCAAAAACTGCCATTTTTGGCATTAAGCTTTCAAGAACATGAAAATTCTGTGTTATGTGGGTTTGTGGTGGTCTCCTCTGTTAAGACACTGCCCCCCTCTAAAGGTTTCTCCCGCCTGCCCGCTAGTGGCATTGGAGCTCCTTCAAGGACTCCTATAAGATTCACGGCTACGCAAGACCATAAAATAGAATTGCGTTAGCATGTTCTGTTCACGGCTACACAAGACCCTTAGGGAAAATGTGTAGTACGTTCTGTTTTGGATCCACCCGAACCATTCTGATGTGCTTATGTGATCATGAATTATGTAACAAGATGAATGCTTCATGATTTGAAACCAAGTATATTTTAACTGTGAAAAAGGTTTTCTGCTTGTTACTCTGTTATAAACCTGTTTCCCACGAGCTTCAAGCTCACCCCCCTCTAACTGCTGTCCAACTTCAGGTGATGCTCAAGAGAGTGATTAAGTCAGGATACAAGGCAGCTCAAGTCTGCAAATGTGTTTTGTAATAGTTAGGACTGATCTTTATTAGCTAAGGCTTTAGTCTCCTTACAAATTGTATTATCTATAAGTTCTAACGTAGTTATGACTTGTAAGGATTTTAAAGCTTTATAAAACAGATACATTTGGAAATGAATGAATGAGATAAGTATTCATATAAATTCGTGTATGATTACGATTTCTGGTTATAATTTAATTAATTGAGGAGTGGGAAAGATAACGGTTTAAGTGTGAATCATTTCTGATATAAGTTTCGAATAAATGAGAACGGTTGAAAAGGGTTAGTAGATTGTATCGAAGAAGAAAGATGCTAAGAAAAAATACAGAAGTTAAGTATCCTCTATGATGACGTCACACACAGAGGCTAGGAAAGCTTAGAAGCGTATAAGTATC
>JANZXR010000002.1:7445947-7500241 GCA_027575705.1 Erythroxylum echinodendron | reverse complement strand
AATAATATTATTAATTATTTAATAAATTTTATTATGTTAAATATTATTCTATTCTATTTAATATAATATTATGACTTGGTCACAGTTGGTATTACGGAAAATTATTAAGAGTATATTAGGTAGTTTGTATTTATTAGTTTACGTTCCATCCTAAACCCTCCAAATTGGAGGTTTCTTATTTTCACTGTTTAGGATGAAATGAAACATAACAAGAAACCCTCTGCTTCTATCCTATTTCATTCCATTCCGTTATAAAATTTCCTTCCAAATGATAGAAGTGTGTTACGTTCCATTCCATTCCATCACCAACCCCTCAACCAAACAGAACCTTAGCTTGATGCGTTTAGGTAGTGAAGGAAAAAGGTTATAGGTGAGAGACGTGTAATTTCCTTACAAAAATATGTCCGGTTGGAATTGTTCGGTTGGAATTTACCCTACTTACAGACATATGGACTTCTGGTGCTTCAGGTTCACTAAGCATAAATTTTCCAAGATATGGGCCAATACAAGTAAAAAATACTGGTGTGTCAGGAAAATGATTGATCTCTTTGAGAAAATCTCGAAGAGCTAATAAGACATTATTTTGACATCGTAGCCAATATAGAGATGTGTGATAATGTTGGACAAGTGGTTCAGTATATAGAACACCCACAAAAGCAACTCATCCAGGAATAAATCCTGACGATTTGAAGCTTGCACAGGACAAGTGTGCTATCTTACTGAAGCAAGGATTAATTGAGTCTACCTAGTCAGATTAGGCATGTCAAGCGTTCTATGTCAATAAACGTTCAGAGCAGAAACGAGGAAAAAAGTGATTAGTCATTAACTACAAACCTCTGAATGCTTTCCTGCAAGATGATAAGTTTCATCTTCTAAATATCAGTACTCAGGTACTATTTCTTAAGGAAGCCGTTATCTTTTTAAAGTTTGACCTTAAAGTAGGTTTTTGGCAATTGGGTATCCACTTTGAAAAATGTTACAAAACTGCATTCTGTATTCCCAATGCACAATACCAATAGATTGTTACACTATTTGGACTTAAAGTAGCCCCAACACTATTTCAATGATCCATTACCAAGATCTATGAGCCCATCCTCTACAGTGCTCTGATCTACATCGAAGATATTTTATTATTTTCCAAGACTCATGAGGAATATCAGGCCCTGTTATCAAAATTCTTGGATCTTACTCAACATTATGGCATTATGCTTTCAGCGTCGAAAGGCATTATTGGCACTATGGATATTGGATTTCTGGGTATGTTATTCAAAGATGGATTCTATCAGATTGGTCCACATATTGCAAAAGAATTATTGCAATTTTCAGATGTAAATCTTACTGTGAAGCAGATACAACGATTTCTTGGGATTGTTAATTACATCAGAGATTTTATTCCACACGTGGTGGCTTTTACTTCATGCTTATCAAAACTTTTGAAAAAGAATCCACCATCTTGGACTTTGAAACAAACCAAAGTTGTCAAGCATCTGAAGCATATCTGTCAAAATTCTTCACCTTTAAAGATTCTTGACAAAAGGCAACTCAATTCTTCTTACAACACTACTTTGCTGACTCAACATCCATCATGGCCTCCTGATCTTATCTACCCATGGTTTGTGCATAATCTTTCCCTTTATAAATATGTGTTTCAGCCAAGTTTTCCTACATTTTTTGAACCATTTTGCACGTTAACTCTTATAGCTAGTTCTTCTCTCTTTGCTTTTACAAAGAAGTCTTTTCCTCCTCTTACCAGACTGCCTACTAGTGTGTTTCAAGTAGCTTCTCTTTGCCGTATGAGTTTGTTTTATTATACTTCAAGTAGCTTCTCTTTGCCGTATGAGTTTATTTTATCATTTACATCATTCTCTTCTTGAACGTAGTATTTCTGGTAGTCCTACTATGTTTAATCTCAAAGCACCATACCTACATGTGTTAACCTTATCTGATCCCCTCTCGAAAAACACATTATGGTATTTATGGATCTACATGTATTAACCTTATCTGATCCCCTTTAAAAAAAACACATTATGGTATTTATGAGCATTATCTTCTCTCTATGCCTGTGCTATTTCTTTTTCTCCTCTAGAGCTTTACCAGAATCTTTGTGACATAAACAACGGTAGTTCATTGTTATGAACTTTTCTAGAATGGTTCTAACCTTTAGATCAATGGAAGCAACAATGCACTAATATCATTTCCGAACATCGTCTTCGAGCATCTTCCTCAAGACGACAATCTTCTATGTGCTTCTATGTTATTCATCGTCCATATTGTGAGCATACTACTGGTGTTCTATATACTGAACCACGTGTCCAACATTATCACACATCTTTATATTGGCCATGAGGTTAGAATAATGTCTTGTTAGCTCTTCGAGATTTTCTCAAAGAGATCAATCATTTTTCTGACACACCAGTACTTTCTAATTCTATTGGACCATATCCTGGAGAATTCATACCTGGTTCCAATAGCCCTCAATGTGACATAGATGATACAGTCTCTAATATTGCAGGTTCTTCTCAACCAGACAACTCTGCTTTTCAGGATGCACAAAACCCTGATGATGGTTCCTATCATCCCAATGAAGCTGAGTTAGATCAATTCCTGCATCATCTTCATCAATGTGATCTGAGCAAACGAAAAAAGACCTATCAAGATAGGTCAAGTGATCTAGACTCTCCATTCAATCTTCAATTGTAGCACGAATCTATTTGTGACAGATAAAGCCTTGGATGCCTTGGATCCTCTTCAACTCAGAGACACATGTATTGAGGAGTTTGGTCCTTAAAGCAACTTTGATATTAAAGGTTTCTTTGTGGTCCCCTTCTAAGATTCCTTTTTTGTCGTAATACTATTTGCTTTAAGAATTTTGTAAAAAAGTAGTTTACTTTTGCACCGTTTGCTTTTAGGAAAGTAAATTCTTTTCCTTTTGTCAAAGTAAAGATGATTATACTTTTGTCTTTAGGTTTGATTACCTTGTTACCCCTTACTTCGCCTATCAAAGCAAGGCTTTTCTTCAGTTGTAGGTATGCTTAGAAATATGTTTCAAATGTAAGCTTAGAACAAGTTTGCTTAAAAGAAGTTTGTTGAATAAACATATGAGTGTTTAAGTTTTCTCTCTCTCTCCCCTGAAAACTCAGTCTTATAGTGTTATTCTTTTCTTGATATAGTGACAAGTATGCTCTACACTCGCCTCTTCTGAGGATCTTGTGTATCAGAAAACCTACGATAGTCTAGGACTGTTCTCTTCCAAACAATTCCACTATATGAGATTAGAACTAATGGGAAAGAAAGTAGTTACTGAGGGAGTAAGGTTCCTAAGAAGAAGGATGAGAGTTGAACCTGTTGAAGCCAAGGGGGCGTGTTAGGGTGTGTGTCTCGTCTGTCATACCTAGAACTTATAAATACTAGTAGCCTATGGTTCAACTTTTGGAGTAGCGTATAGTCTCCAGAAAGGATGTTATTTGAGGGATAGTGTCATATGTCTGGGACATATTGGTCATATTTCATATTACGTATTCCCTGATTTCCTTGTCTTTGCCTTCTACAAGAGTTTGTATAGCTTTTGTGGATGGTACGCTGCTGTGATATCAGAGCCATCTTCATATCTTAACAGGGGTAACATTTCAGTATAGACTGAGTGAGTAGGGAGAGAGACACTCATGAGTATGGAAACGCATTCTTCTGATCTTGTTTATTTATCTTTTAGTTTATCTTTGTCTAGTTTGCCTTCATCTGTAAAGCGTGAGTTGTCAAATAGAATAGAAAATTTAGTTGAAATTACCCACATCCCTATAGAAAATCGTATTTTTGTGAGTCTTATTTACCTTTGTTAAGTATGAATAGTATTTACAGTCGTGATCGTACATAGACAAGAAGTATTCGTACCATCTTGTCTACTTCAAGGCCAAAAGTGAAAGAAATCATCTAGAGTTCTAAACTGGAACAGTGTGGTCTCAGTTCTACTACAACAGAACAGTACATAAAGCTCAAGATTCCTAAAGAACTGATCTTTTTATGGAGAGAGTAGGACCATGCGCACTTACATATTGGAGCAATAAGCCTTGTTCTTACTCTTCATAGAAGAAAGGGAATACCTGCGACAGCCAGGATCTCTCTTCTCGACATTGCCTACACTATGTATGAAAATGCCTTAATTGGTACTCGGTTGACAACTCTCAACAATAGAAGTGTCATCTTGACCATAACAACTGATTTTAACATCAGGTTGGGTGATCCCACGTTATCTGAACGTCTTCAAGTTCATATCCAGATCACTGGAGCATATCAAGGTCCTTCAGCTATCATGGCTACCTTACATCACCAGATGATCTACCGTCTACAAAATCATGCTATAGACCCCAATTTTACTTATTCTACTTCGGATGCACTCTATATGGTTGCTAATCGATCTAATGATCAAACTACTATCATTCAAATCCTAAAGAAATTACCAGCAGTGAAACTTGAAAAGTTGATGCCTACTAAATAGATCACTAATTACCAAAAGGTGTTCCACCCGCCTCATCGACACTCTTTTCATACAATTACTCCATTGATTTCCAATTGTGAAGTCTGTCTCAACCCAAAAATAGACAGTGATGATGATGATGACTATTATCGAAGAAGAAGGAAAAAGAAAAAGCCCAAATCTCTGTACAGACCTTGTCAACACTATCATCCACATCAAGATGATCCAGATCCATCCTCTAGAGTATGCTTGAGGACAGATCACCTACTGAAGGGTGATCAGTAGTTAGACTCTTGATCTGACATCATCAATCTCCTCTACTGAAGGAGGGGAACACATCCTCATCTCAATCTCATCTACTGACGGGTGATCATCTTCCAAATCCAGAAGTTGGATAGATCAGATCTCATAGTTTTTCAACAGATAAAGGTCGTCTTGAATAGATCACCAGATCTCGACCTAGATCCTTACATGAGATGCTGAATTCTTCTTGTCAGCTAAAGTCAAATATTCTTATTTTGACTCCTACTCCTATACCCTGTATGATGGTAAGACTATACGAGGATGACTTTCCTCAATTATCTAGGAGTACTGATGAAGCATAGAATATTATCTTTAATCCGTACATCCGAGCCACAACAATCACTTCATAAGGTAATCTCATCTCAAATCTTTCTGATGAAGTGTTAAATTGGCAGACATCTAATGCAGTAACACAGAACAAAGTTTTGAAGAGGATTAATTCTAAGCTGGATGGAATTAGTCAACAGAATATTGCTACACAACATAAAGTCGATTCAGTTACTACACAGATCCAACAGATGTATCAATCTTATAAACAACAATTTCAAAATCTTGATGCTGAACTTCGTCAATACATCTCTGCCCATTATATAGGGTCTAACTTCGACTTTAAAGTAAAAGAGATACAAAGGATACAAGGAATTGTACAACAGATCGAAGCTAATGTGCACTCTGCTTAAACAAGGATAATATATGGTTTGACTTCTACAGTCTTCCCTAATACTCATCCCGTGTATTCATCTTCTCAATATCAGAAGTATCCTGAAAAAGTTAACTATTCAAAGATATTCAAATTTAATTATCTTTTGATTTGACAGTATGTACATCCATAGGCAACTGGAGTAAAGTCGACAAGAAAATCGAAATTTAAATCTAAGCCTGACAGGGTTCCTGAGCCTTCATCATCTTTTACAAAGACTGAACCAGAATATCAGTAGAGAAAACTGGAGGATTACGTATCCACTCTCCAAATGAGCCAAGCTCTCCACAGTTACAGTCTCATCGTTCTACTTCTACTGGAAAGGACAAAGCGCCTATGCTAGAGTTCATTGCAACTCTTGAGACACAAACTGTAATAGAATCAACTTCTACCTCAGATCAATCAAACTAACATTCAGACGCTTACACTGGAGCTTCTGACACAGTTACATCGTCAAATATTTTTGAACCTTCCACGAATAATTCAACACAACTTGCTGATCTATCTGAACTTTCTCAAGTTCTCATGACGATGCCTGAACCTACTAAAGAAACAACCTGACATAAGTGAAGCAGAATCCACAGGTACTAAACATTTCAGAGCTAGAATTACACCAGCACCATATGATGATCCAGCTGCACAAGATACACAACAGACTAAACCTTCTTCTGGTCTATGGTTTACTTTCGATGATCTTCCACCTAAAAAATGGAGAGATCGTTTACATGAATTTGGTGCCTGGATTGATTTGTAGATGACTCGACCTGATCATCCTTTATAGGAGAATTTGTCTGAGTTTACTTCTCGTTTCACTGGTACATTGCAAGAATCGTGGCAAAGTATAAATGATTATTAACGTCTTCAGTATATCCAAGTCACAACAGCCAGAGCTCTCCTTGGAATCATTCACAAGGAATTTTTTAGTGACTTCCAACTGATTGACAAGTAGATCCGTCAAGAGCATTTCTCGATAAAATGTTGCTCTCTTGATAAGCGAGATATCCAGAGACATTACAAGAGAATGACGGACAAGTATAACCTCTTAAATGGATGGAATGATGTTAATCTGTGTTATACTTTTATTTCATCCCTTTCAGATGAATTGCAACCAGGGTTACAAAGGACCATAGTTTCTTTACAACGTGATATGATAAATATATCTCTTGGAGAAATCTATCAGCTTGATTTATCGTCTCTTGATAAGTTATTTGATCAACATGCCTTATTCAAGAATATCATGAAAGGCAGTCCAGTCCTAAAACAGGCTTGTAAGAAGCCTTATCTCCAAATCGAATGCAAGGATAAAAAGATTTGTGAGTGTTATAGCAAGAAGAACGCTCATCTTCGCTAAGTCTACTTTCGGAGAGAGTCTCGCAGATCTCAAGATGATCATAAACCTCGATGCAAAACATATCGTGGCAAAGATAGAAGGAGGCACAGGTTTATGAGATTCTTCAAGAATTCCTCACATTGACAGAAAGCTACCCGATGTTTCCTCTGCAGACAACATGGACACTTTGCACGAGAATGTCCTCACAGATCTAACAAAGACATCAAGTTGTTAGAACATATGGAATCACTTCTACCAATCCATTCTTGCAACAACTTTAAATATCTTATTAAGGAGCAATCTCAGAAAGATGAGGACACTAAGTTTGTTATTTCTGTTTCTACAGAATCTGAATCTATTAATACACACTCAGATGATTCTATCTATATGCTACAGCAGACCTGTAAGAAGATAGATCGTACACCAATTCTAAAGCCTCATGTCCAAATCCATGTGTTTCAACAAGATAAATATGATCAACCCATCAGATCTATTGGGTTTATCGATACTGGATCTAGTCTTACAATCATAAAGCCCAATATTTTGCCTTTTGACTTATGGACTTCCCATAATGAATATTTCACAGTAGCTGATGACTACCTTTTCAATATAGGGCTTATTTCAAAGAAAAGAATCGATCTTTGGTTCTTTCCTCAGTGTACAGTATAAACTAAAATCCTTGGAAGCAATTTACCTGGCCCAGACATATTGATTGGCATGGATGTACACAATAAAGCCTCACCTTTGCAAATCCTACACACAGGCCTCAGGTATCAAAACCTATTTAGTCCATACACTACTCTTACTAATGTGTTTGAACTTAGCTCGGTTCCTACACAGTACACTGCGTTACGAGATAAAATGTTAGAATATTGTCCTGAATCTCATGCACAGTTTACTCATCCATATCCTCTATGGAAAAATGTTGAATTTTTTTATAAATCTCCCATTTATAATAGGGATGAGGCAACGCAATTATAGGATCGAAGTCATTGTAGTGGCACGGTCCATGCCACCAAAGATCATAAACATGCCAGCGTATAGAAGATAAAATAATTGGGAATTTTTTTATAGATTCCATGTTTGTATATTAGGACCCTTAATGGCTAATTATGCCCAGAGTAGACTGATTGTTGGTATAATTTCAATTTGTTTCCTAATAAGGGTTTGTATTGGCACTGGTTAACATAGTATACAATTAACACTTGATAAAGAATGTCATACCAAATATATTTGTTTCAAATCAACCCTACTCATACCTATTAAGGAACTGGGGTGCCCAGAACGGTCTCTACATAACTATTTTTGAACGGTTTAGTATAAAAACAAATCGTTGACAACATGGGTACATTCTAACCATGCCAAAACTAAAATTACTTGGGCATGTAATTGACTCTACATAACTATTTTTGAACGGGTTAGTATAAAAATAAACCGTTGACAACTTAGGTACTTTCCAACCATGCCAAAACTAAAATTTGGTCTTTTGTTGTTATAATTTCGAGTTTGTATCAAATATAGGCACAAAAGGAATTCATCAAGTAGAAGAACTAGAAGTTGTAACCCTACCACTAGATACTAATTGGAATAATACTGAAGCAATAATGCCAACCGGGGGTGCTTTCAATATCTACCATTAAGTCAAAGTTCCCTAGTCATGTTGTCTGGTGTGGAACTTGGGCTACCATACGTAATGAACATGCTGTAAATGGCTATTAATGCCCAGTCTCCCAATCACTTATGTAGTTAATCTACTTGAATATTGTCTCTAATACGGGCACACAAACTAAATTCCATCTAGGTTGGAAAGAACAATACCAAAATTAGTTTTCCCAGTGACTCACAACTGGTTTCAATTTGTCCATTATGTTATGATTAATCTCAAGGGCTGCCAGTTCAATCAAATGTTGCAATTTAAGGTCTAACTCTCAACAATGGGTTACAACTTGTGTTATAGATACAATTTTTGCACATTGTTACAATACATGCCAGCTGGAATTGTATGCATTGTATTAATATTGGTGCATCACAAAGTACTTACAACCCAGCTGTAAACCCATACTTATATACCATTAGTCGATGATTTGGGTGATACGCTACATCCCTTGTCATTATATACATGCTATTGGATCGAAATACCCATTTGTAGGTATTGAGCAACCCTTTTTTGTTTCTGTTTGCACCGAAACAATGTTATCCCAATATATACATACTAGGTCAATCATTGTAAGAGATGGGAACACATTTACAATTGTAGGAGCAAATTATGGTAGTTATTTAAAGTGTAAGTTCAACGAAGCTTATGTTTCATTATAACAAGACCGGTAGTTAATCTCATATGGTTTCCCAGCTACATGGATTAACTGTATCAGTGTTATTGGAATCGCTGGGTGTGTGGACCATAGCTATGTTATATTTAAGATGTATTCCTTAGCAAACGGATTATAGCCTGCTTATATCATAGAAAATGGTAGGTCTTGACAAACTTTATGCATTGTTCATGACCCAGGTATAACACAACAACATCTTGGGAACAAAGGAAACATCAATAAAGACTATAATAAATTGGTCTACGTCTACCTCTAGATTTCTCAGTTTTTAAAGGTGATGAATGTTGATTGATCATGAAACAAACATAATAAGGTTAGTATCTAGTGTTGAAATGCATGAGGATACAAAATAACTAGTAGTGCCCACCATCGGTCCATGGTTTGTTATATTTTAAAATTAGGGCTATAGTTTAAAAATGGGATACAACTATTTGAAAAACTTTAAAATTGGATAGGGTTGGATAGAGCCATGCACAAGGTCCCTATATCTGGCATGGTTAGAGAGATACTAGTTGTATATTAGAAAGGCATTTAAAGTGAATATATATGCAGGGGATTGTGTACCTTGATTGAAACATCTAATACTTATTCAAGGGCTGTCAGTGACCGTTGGATGCTGGTATGCTAGTTCGATTTTGAGTCTTAAAAGTGAGCTTTCCCCAGACATGTTCATAAAGCCACAATTACAACCAGTTATGGACCCTGTCCTCTTAGGAATCATTCGGTGAAAAAAGAGACTCAATACAGGTAATTTAGATTGTAGGTAACTTTTATTTCCTTAGTAGTTTCAAATTCCTATACGGGTGTTAAATTTTAAACATTGCTTTAACCTGATGTCTGGTTGTTTTGTAAATAAGCCTTCAACTAATGACTACAAAAGGCTATCAATAGTTTATTTAGGGCAAACTAAATTGGATCTTTGGAAAATTGACCCCTTAACTAATATAGTCTGGGTGCTGGCATCATGTGCAATAGTAGACGTGCATGGGAAGGAGAGTCTAACCACATTGTGGTTCTACATAGTGATCACCATAGTTGGGTCTCGGATTTCAAAGTAATAGTTGTATTACTAAAAAATGGTTTAATTGGATATATAAAATAATAAAAACAAGTAAAACCAACCACTACATCATTCCAAATTAAACCCATTGTTGTCATGAATCGTGTTTAATTAAATTTTTTATATTATAAAAAGATATTTTCAATGCTTTGATGCCAACCCAGTCTCAAATATGAACTTACCTACAAATCATGCCATAGGCTAGATATTAAATAAAACTATTTCCCACTAAAGCTCGGTTTTGAAAATCATGGTTCTAATGACAGTCTCATATTGAGACTGGGTTAAGGGGTTCCATAATCAACGACCAAGTCAACTGGTTATTTTCCTTATTGAAGGTGCCCACAAACATTCAAAAATAGAGTTGCTTAAAGATTTACTTTTGTATTCATTAATTGAGGGAGCATTATATCTTGGACCATATGAGGCAATAACATCCAACTTAGGCATATAATAATAAGATGGATAGTATTAAATGCTATACTTGAATCATAATACTATCTACCCATTACTATGAGTCAGTTCTCCAAATTATAAAACAGTACGGACTAAAGGTTAAGCTCTAGGAGTTGTTCGTCGTGTAAAAAAATTAGATATATGTCTTCTTTTTTTCCTAACATCAAGTGCAATATTTCCTTCTTGTTGGGTAGAAATACTACCACATTCAATACCCTCATTATCATCCTAACCACTAACAAAAGAACTTCCACTACCAATTTCCTAATTCAATCTTTGTTTTCTATCTTTCTCATGCTGATACTCTTCAAGAAAATTCTTCATTTGTCATTTCACATCATGACTCACTCTCTTACAAGGCTTTATATCACTTTTGAATCTAACTACATGCTTCTTTAATTTTGTGATTCTCTAACCTTTTAAATGCTTGTTATAATACAAATAATATGATTCCTTATTCCAGGAACTAATCTAACATAATACTAAGCCAGATTATCAAATCTTCTTAAACTTAAAGCGACTGAATTATTAAGAGTACTTTAACTGCCTTCCATTTATCTGTAAAATAAATAAAGACATATATAAAAATTAAATTAATAACTTTATATCAAAATAAAGAGCACTTGATTTTATTATCAACTAATATTAAAAAAAGTGTATTTTCAACTTAAAAATAACACAAAAGCACATACTATCGATGCTTTGTAAATATTAGATAGTATGTTCTTTTGTGTTATTTTTAAGTTGAATGTTAAGTTCTAGTAGTAGATGTTTAGTAACCACATCTAAGTTCTTCGAATTTTTCCTTACCATCATTCTGATTTGGAATTAGGTTTTATGGTTATTGATTGGGTGCAAATGATTGAATTGTCAATCTATGAGGTTATCAACCTTTGTTATTTAGGACTTACAAATTTTTCATTTTGAGCTTGTCATTTTGGAAAGCATTTAACATGTCATTTTACTATACTTACGAATTTTTCATTTTGATTCTAACATTTTATGAGGCATTTAGTTTGTCAAATTAACTAAAAAATTTCTAAATCTACGAGTCTCATTTTGATTATGTTGTCTTGCAAAACATTTAGCCTATCATTTTGATTGATAATTTGCGAGACTTTTGAGACTATCATATTGATTCTAACTTTTTAAGTTATCATTTTGACTAACATTTCTTAGGCATTTAACCTATTATTTTTGTAATTTTTTTGAAAAAAAGACTTCAAATGAAGAAGTATGATATATTGACAAAATGAATTAACATACTTGTTTAACAAAAGTAAGGTATGGAGTTTTGGCTATTCCAAGCCATTGGTAATTTGTATACTTATTGCTACGTTAGTGTGAAATGGAATCAATGAATACAAACATTTTGTCTTTTGTTGTTATAATTTTGAGTTTGTTTGTAATTGACAAAGTGATGCAGTGCAAACAAGGGAAACTCTTAAAATAATGCAGGAAAGCATTGTAAAGATCCCTTATAACCTAAATCAAGTTTTGAAACGAAAAGTTTGACTCTATGGGAAATTAATTCAAAGCAACAGTTGAAATCCATTGTGGAGAACTGTTTATGATTATTTTGTATGAATTAATGCTTAAATTCAAATATGGAAGCGTTCTTTATTGAGTTATGAAATGAAATGGTTAATTAGGCATTTTTTTTAGATTCCCTATTATTGCTTCTTATTTGCTTAAATTAGTTGACAATTTTTAAATTTAATTTTAGTTTTGTTTGGATGATAAATGTTTGAATTAAGTATTTGAGGATAAATTGTTGCGAGATGTTAATTAAATTAAAGGGGATAATTTCTATTTTGTTTATGAATGGATATAAGTAGGATTTGAGAAATTTGTATGGAATTTAATTGAATTCAAGAGTGAATCATTGTTCTTAGCCTATGTTCATAATGAAATTGCGTTAAATTTGGTGCCTTGTTTATAAATGGATATAAGGGGGAAGGTTAAATGTTAAGGCTATTAGCTATGGATGCTAATTAGAAGTTGGATTACAATGGTAACAAATGAGTTAAATATAGACTAATTGCATATTGGGATGCTTTAGTTGTTATAGAATTGTCGATTGAAATTCCTCAGCCATGCTTTTGTTGGCATGGTCACTTCAAATGACTTCACCTTCGGTGGGAAAACAGTTCTTGAGCACATTTTTTGTGGGAAAAACAACTAGTTGGCATGGTCGAAGGGCACTTTCAGTGAGTAAAACCCCCCGTTGACACAGTCGCTGGGCCATTTAGGTGACAAAAGAGCCCGTTGTAACATTCGTTGTGTAGCTTTGTGAGAAAACAACCAGTTGGCATGGTCGCTGGGCACTTTTAGTGAGCAAAACAACCTATTGGCATGATCGCTGAGCAGCTTCAGTGAGAAAACAGTCTATTGTAACGATCATTGGATAACTTTGATGAAAAACAACTAATTGGCATGGTTGTTGGATGCCATTGGTGAGCAAAACAAACTTTGGCATAGCTGCTGGGCACCTTCAGGGAGGAAAACAACCCGTTAACTTCAGTGAAAAATAACCCATTGTAATGGTCACTAGGTAGCTTTGATGAGAAAACAACCAATTGGCATCGTCATTGGGCACCTTCAGTGAGTAAAACAACCCTTTGATATATGTTGGTGGTAAAACCTATGTATTTATTTTAAGCTCAAAAATTGCAAATGAACGAGTTGTAACTTGTAGTTAAAAAAAGCAGATATCGATCCCACAGGAATTGATGCCTAGACACTACTCAATTTAGACATAACTTTATTTAAGAAATGAAATTGTTAAATGTGAATAATCTGAAAAATTAAATTAAAATTAAAAGAATAATGTAAACAATGTAAATTGCAGAAATTGCAGAAAATCTGAATTCAAGAATCTAAATGCTAGAGATTACTATTTCCCTATTTTATCCCCCTCCTATTTTATTGATTGAATTGTGTCTCACCCTAGATTTATGAATGTACTAATTATCCTCTCTCAAGGCGTAACTATTTGTCCCTAATCGAATTAACAGGAATCGATTGAACGATCTCTTAACTTACCCAATGACTCTACCAATTCAATTAGTTATTAAACTATCCTATGGGTGATCAATTGCCTAGTCAAGATCTCTTTTTTAACTATTTAATTAAAGTGATGATTGCTAGTCTATAGGTCGCTAACCGTCGTTGTACAATCTATGCAAATCTCATCTCACTCACTCTCTCGATTTATTGCAAGATGACAATTAAGAGCAACAATCAATAAAGACAATTGTATTCAATTCAATAATATAGGAGCTCTAACAAAATAGTTCAAAAACAATCCCTAAAATGAAATCAACCTAACATCATCAACAATCAAATAAACTATTTTTACAAAAAATAGAAGAAGTTAGAATGACAAAAAACTGAATAGAAAGTCTCCCTCTCTTCTTTACCAAAATCTGGAATTTTGGTGTTGATGTGATTTTTTGCCCAATCTTGATGATGATCTTTGTCTTCAATCCTTCCTTAATGCTCTAAATATATGTTCTTTACTCAAGAATGGTGTTTCTACAGGTAGGTATCGTCTCCTTTTAAAGATGGAGGCTTAATCATCCTTAAATAGTCCAAAAACTCTAGGTTTAATGAAGCCTTGCAGATTGCCTCAGATTATAATTCCCGTGTCCGTGAGAATTTTCTTGATTTCCATGAGCGTCGAAATTACACACAGATGCACCTCACATTCTTCTGTGATTCCTACATCTATGGGAATTTGCATGATGCCCATGAACGTGAGAATTTGTCACAGATGCACTCTTCTTGTCTTCTCTTCTTTAATCTTTTGTTCAACTTCTAAGTTGCTCCCTCTTCTTTCCTACACAAAAATAGCCAATTCTTACTCTCAGTTAGCATCAAACACACAAGAACAACAATAGAAATCAAAGTTAATGAAAACATACAAAATAAATCCTAAACTATAACAATAATTAACAATTATGCTAGAAAACACATGTCAATTTCCTATAAAAATATAACCTATTACACACTTATCAACATCACCACACTTGAATCTTTGCTTGTCCTCAAACAAAATAAATACAACCACTCAATTCTATCACTTCATTTTCACAAAGATTTAAACATACAATCCCTCAAATTCAAGACAACTCAAATATCAAGTTAATGCACATATCATGACTATGTTTTTATCAGTGTACATAAGCAAACTCACAATTGGCACAATCACTCAAAGATAAGTAAAGATGTAAAATGAATCTTCCTCATGGTTTTTATTCATTTCACTCAAGTGTTTAACGATTAGTGTTTCACTCAAACTTCCAATAAGAAACTATACTACCATAGGCTTGCTAATGCACCAATTCTCTTCTACAATAATTGCATACACAAATAGATCAAAATGACTTGCTTATGGTTGTAATGTGGCAAAGGTCAAGGTAGGTCAAAAGACGGGAAAGAGGGTAAAGCATAAGCATAAGTAAAGTAAAAAGCATATAAAATGGGATAACAGAATATAACTCCGAGACATATAAATATAACTAATATTCTGCACTTATTGATGCTACTCACTTGCTCTTCCTTTTTCTTTTCTTTTCTTTTTTATCTTTTTTCTCTTTTTCTTCATACATGGAAAAACTATGAATCAAAACTAGTACCATATACAATGTAATCCACAGGCAGAAATATACTCAACTTGTCTTGGTAAAAATTTCACACAATCTTAACTAATTTTTTACTTAATACTCTACTCAGCTTGTGAAAAGAGTAGGATAATGGGGTGGGGTTTAGATTTTTAAAATTTTTGGTGTTTTCACAAACAAAAGGATAAGGCTCAACGGGCTTAACAAGCGATAATTAACAGGTAGGTCATTTAAGTCAAAGGTTAACACAAAAAGGGCCTAGATCATCTCTATTAAACATGCATCCAGTAGACTCAAACCGATTCAAAGCAAGTTCTGAAGGTAGTAGCCTACAGAAGTAACACTCAACAAAGAAATGAAATGATTATAGTTGGAGTCATATAGCTTAATCCTCACTTTAGCTCAAATGAAAACTCAGTATGCATCTCTGCATTACCTCATTGTTCAAATGTCAATTTTTGATTAAGCTTATGTAAACAACTACTTTTCATCACTCTATATAATTAACTTTCTACGCAATTAGCCTAATCTGAGTTCAAGCATGCATTCAATCTAATTCCAAGTAACATGACAGGATCTCATGGCAATATTTATCAGAGTGACTTAAATGCGGTTCCATTGCTAACACAAAGTACCATTGCTGACACAAAGCACATATAATATGCCTAAATATGCATCATATTCAATACAATACACACAATGCAATGAAGAAAGTCAATGTCACCTCCCCACACTTAAAGATCACATTATCCTTAATGTGACAAGTCAACCCCTAATTGAGTAAAAATGACATTAAACTAAATAAAAATGAAAACAACACAAACAAAAGAAATTAAAACTAACAAATGATATTAAACCAAACAGAAGATACTGAAGTCAAATCAAAATTAAAGAAATTAGAACTAAACAAAAGACATAACACACAAACAAATAGTATGAAACCAAATAGACATGAAATTACATGCATCCACATAAACGAAACAACAAAATTTAAAAGTTAAAGGGTAAGAAACTCATATTCAGATGATGGTGGCGATAGTGATGGTGTAAGAGCTTCAAAATTGTTCCTCCGACAGAAGTTGAGGAACCTTCTCTTTAAATTGCATTGCTCCTTGTGAACCTGCCACGTTTGAGTGCTGAGTTCATTGAGTTGGGATGTCACCCATTGTTGATTTGTGTCTATTTGGTAAAAAATTGGTTAATATTGGTTAACTACTGCTGGTTCCCTCGGTTCTTCTACTACTGCTTCCTCCTTTGGTTCTGGAGCTACACTAGATGTGGAGGGTCAGTTTACGACTGCACTAGCGCCCCTCTTGCTCCTTATTACAATGTGCGTCTGAGGATTACAAAGTTCTATAGATTGGACCTCCACAATCTCAGAGCATCTCAAATAGACTATGCCAAACATGTCGTAGGGAGTATTGGGCACATTCTCCATTGAACATTATAAAATATACCCAAAGCAGAAGCAAAATGAGTCATCCAAAAAGATGTATTCTTTTTATTAATCACACTCACTAGTGATCGAAAAATTCTGTAAAGTGTGTTGATTTTAAGCTTTCTATCCATCCAACATAAAAAGAAAAGTTCCTTAGCTGAGCATTTAATGATTTCCATTTTATTAAATACATTCAGGCATATAAATTTATGTAACAATGAATATTCAGCACTTCGAATTAGAGAATTCGATGTATTACGTGAATCAAAATATTTTTTACCCGTGGGGGTATTCCAATAAGCATCTAAATCAAAATCCGCATGACCATCTAAGATTTTTGTATTCAAAAAATTAAACAATTCACACATGACAGAGTAATCAAGTTTAAAAACATTTCCACCTATCCTAAATCAAAACAAATCCATTTTATAATTATACCTAACTGTTATGAAAAACTCTAAAGATATGATGGCAGAAATAAGTACGTCGTATCGAACAAATATATTCCACCATATGTTTGTAGCTAATTGTTCAAGTTGGCATCTCATTCCTATATTTTCTAACACGTCAAAATCCAAATAACTAGGAGTGGCTATTGCTCTACTCCTAAAGTCACGAAAACATGCACCTTCTTCTTCCGAGTAAATAGGAAATAGTGCCCAATAGATTGTCGCTAAGTTGGGTTTTCCTTCGCCAGACACTTGAAGGTAGAGCTTGTCAACTGGTTGCTTGAACCTCATCGTCTTTGGTGGAGCCATTATGAGAAGAAAATTAGCAAAAACGAAAGAGAGAGTGAAATTTGTATTTTATAGAGAGAATACAATCTCACCTAAATCCTTGTGTTTTTTAGTGGTTGATGCATGAAAAGAGTGAAGGAATGTAAGATTAATGGAAAAGGATGAAGAAAATACTAAGAATTTAGATGAAAAATGAAGAGTTTTAGAGAGGAGGAAGAGAAAATTTTGTGTTCTAAAGAGAGAGAGTGAAATTTTGAAAAATGAATGAGAGAAGAAGGGGGACTTTAAGTTCCCTCTCGGATGGGATTCTCACGCTCGTGGGGATCCCCACAATTTTCCCGAGTGTGAGATTCCTATCCAGAAACTCTCTAGATAGGATTCCCATGTCCTTGGGAATCACCACAATTCCCATGAACAAGAAAATTAGTGATCCTCACAATTTCAAACCTTCTTCTAAGCTTATATGCATTCTCCATGATCCCAAAACCTACAAACACATCAAGATAACATCATCAATAAGACATTTGAAAAGAAAACAAATTGAAATCCAAACAAAATCAACATAAACATTAACCAAATCCAATTCAAACATAATCATAACTAAAGAATTCAATTGAACCATTAATTGAACAAAAACAAACAAAGGCTAGTTGTGAGATCGACCTAGACTCACAATTACTATAATTGTAAGTTTAGTTATTTTATGTAGCGTATAACACGTTACGTCACTTACCAAGGAATTATATGGCACTCAAGTGTTATTTTATTACACCAAGTTAGACTTACTTGAAAATGCTAGGTATATTAGCCTTACTAAAAAATGTTAGGTATAAGACTAACACAATTAGAAAAATACTCGAGAGACTAAAGGAAAGCTTAAAGAGTGTTTATAAAGAAAGCTTCTTTTTAAATATTGGAAGTAAGATGTATGGTGTAGGATGTAGGATGTATACAAATGAAGGCTCTAAGGCTATTTATAGCCTTCCATTCTTTAAATGGTTGGCTATAATCTATTTGATCTAATGGTTCACAATGAATCTATAGAATATTTTATACTATTCTACATACTTCTACATTATTTACAACATTCTACATTCTTCTATAAGTTAAACTATGTTCTATAAATTTCCACAAGTTTCCATAAGATTCTCCCATGTTCTAGAAGCTTTCATGGTCTTCCATAAGATTCCACCACATTTTAGAAGCTTCTAGGGTCTTCCATAAGACTCCACCATATTCTAGAAGTTTCTAAAGTCTTCTTTTCCTCATCTAGAATTTTGAGGAGAATTCTAGAAAACTCTTTTAGGCTAAACCATTTTATGTGGGCTTTGAAACATGCAAAATGTGACAATTTGTGCAAGGGCTTAATAACCACTTTTCAAATGTAATATAGATGCTGCGATTTGTTATGTTGATTTTAGAATGACTGTAGTCATCAAGCATGATTAAGGTTTATTTATGACTAGTTTTGTCCAAAACCTTACCTAGTACTCCTCTTCCAAAAAAGGTTGAAGCTCTAACTATGTATTATTATTGTACTCTTCTTTCTACAATCTTATAGTGGAGATGAATGTTCAATAGGTAGTCAATAGACTTTAAAAAGATAATTCAAAATTTTAGGTTTCTCATCCCAGGTTGTAGGTTTATATTAGTTGAAAACATTAATGTTAGTGTATGTTTTATCAAGAGGCAAGCTAATAAGATTACTTACTATTTGACTTGCAATTCTCCTTTATATGGTAGTCCTTACATTTGGTATAGAGTTCTTGAGTTCTTAAAGAAGTCCCTTCTTGATATTTCTTATGCTTTTTGAATGTAATTTACTTTTTTAGGAAAAGAAAAAAAATTGCCAACAAAATCCAGTAAGGATGATATTAAGATGCTATTTAAATGAGTTTAAGATTGCCTAATTATTTTAGCTTTGAATAAGTGAACACGAAACATTTAAGTCCAACAAAAACATCATCATAGACTACTAGAATTCAAGAGAAAATCACAACAATTATGTTACCCTTTCACCAATTGTGAGATTCACAACAAAATATTAAAACAAACTATTGACAATATACACCATTTATAGCTTGTTAATGTTTATTAAATTTCACTTGAAATTAATTTGATTTATTAATGAACTAATGTTGCAATTTGGAAATAATTCTATAAAAGTAAATATCTTTTTTAAAATTGTATTATTTTTTAAAGTTAATTGTTAAAAAGATTACTTTTATGTAATTTTATAATATTATCTTGAATTTTAAAAAGTGGTACTAAAATATTTGAACTTTCAATTTTTTACAAAAATAGCCCGACATGAAATTTTCTATTAATGTTAATGACTTAAAGTCTCACATTATATTCTATTCCTTTACCACGTGGTTTCTACGAAAGATGATTTCACCTACGATATTTCTTGTTTACTAAAGAATATTTATTGTTTGTAAGTCTCTTTAATCTCATCAACCTAGTCTCAAAACTGCAAGTCCCAAAAGTTTCAAAGGCAACAAATTTTATGCTCACTACTTGGACGTCTCACACTTAGTTCTTAACTCCACCTACTATTCTTTCAATTCCACACCCTCAGTCTCCTTCATGGCGTCGCTGCCTTCGTGGTTCTAGTTCAACAGTTTTTAAAGCTAAGACGTACATTTTTAAGAAAACGCAAGGCATGAATTGGTGCCTGTTTTGTGATTCAATTTTATGCTTAGCAGGGCTTAAGACAACTATCCAAATCTACTATTTGCTTCGATCATAGATTCTACTTTTATGTTCTCACATTAATTTTGTTGTCATTCTGTTCCATTTTTGCTTTGTAGATAAACAGCCTGTATTAAGATAGTTTGTCTTATTTTTGTTTTCCTCCAACATGCCTCACCCATTTTGTTGCAGATCTTTTGTGCGATGAATACCTATTGGTGAGGGTAGTCATATACATCTCTAGCTGTTTATCATAAATTTTCCCCTTTATTCAAAATCATCTGTATTTTCATGGTTAAGCAAGCAACATACAACAATCCTAAAACCTCTTTTATATGAGGAAGTGTCGTATGGCCATTATCCTTGTCAAGATGATTAAGGGTATATTTGTTGCCCCCACAATCTATGAAATGAAAGCTTATTTCTGCAGTGATAAGTTGCAACATCCGCATAAGTATTGGTTATAAAGTCCCAGATTTCTTTCAACAATTGAATTTAAGAGGAATCATACATATGCGTATTGTTTAAAAAAAGACAAAAACAAGCAAGGTTGTATCGCAATGATAATTATCGTGAGGGAGGGAATCGATTCATTCATTTAACAAGCACTACACCATCCTCACAACATTGAGGCTGAGGCTCAGCAACAAGCCCATATCACCCTTCGACAGTGCTTTCTCGCCCCTATCGGCATTGAATTGATCAACCCTGCTCAGTCATTTAATCACTAATCGCCCTTTTCACTATCGACATCCTTAAATAGCGAAACCCATTATAGACCTGCTGTTTATATAATCATGGTCACTACCTGTTGATTGAAATCCAATACATAGCGTCATTAACCTTTCTTGAGGATTCAAGAATCGTTTTCCCGTTGAATTTTCTAGAGAAGTGGTTTTGGACATTGGCAAATCAATTGTGACCCATTTTAATGGCCTCTGTTCCTTCAAAGCTCTACTCTGGTATCTCTCTCATTGTCGCTTTTAAAGCTTATGCATCTTTATAACAAGACATGCAACATCTCGGGCAGAGTGTGGGGGCACCTGGAGTGGGCGATTCCACCTTTTGAGTACAAGATATGCAACATCCATCCTGAGTTCATTAATTAACCTTATAATAATTTAACATATGTTTTTATTCAATAACAAATATTATACATAGCAATTTTGTCCCACTGACAGTCGCATGATAAGTCACGTTATTAATGTTAGACTAAATATCTAATGTTTGGGTATTTTTATAAAAAAATCAAAAGTTTGAATATTTTATCGTCAATTTTTAAAACGCAAGCTAATATTACAAATTAAATAAAGTTAGAGTTTTTTTTGTTGCAAATAACCTTATCTTTTATTTAAAGGTTAGATTGACATTCTTGTGAAACAAAATGTCTTTATAAAATAGGTGATCTTTTATTTTGTTTTGTTTTGTTGAATTTAGTGTTTATGGGGTGTTAGAACCATGCTTTGTCAAAGGAGTTCAGATAATTAGAAATAGTTTCTAATCGAATTTGAAAATTATTTTCAAATCAAAATAAATTTTTATATGAAATAAGAATTTAGTTTATTTAGGAATCAATAATCATCATCATGATTAAAACTCAGTTGAAATCCCGATGAGGCCTGAAATTTGGGAAGGTTCGATAGTACATAATCTTACCTTTATCCCGTCACCTTTCCCCGCCAAAGGTGCACAGCGATCATGCAAACTGGTTGTTTTGCTCAAGGAAGGTGCCCAGCAAGTCTACCAAGGGGTTGTTTTGCTCACTGAAAGTGCCCATCAACGATGCCAACTGGGTGTTTTCTCATCGAAGTTGCCTAGTGACCATTATAATGGGTTGTGTTCTCACCGAAGTCAACAGGTTGTTTTTCTCACTGAAGGTGCCTAGCAACTATGCCAAAGGTTTGTTTTGCTCATCAATGGTATCTAAAAATCATGCCAATTAGTTGTTTTTTCATCAAAGTTGTCCAGTGATCATTACAATGGGTTGTTTTCTCATCGAAGCTGCTTAGCGATCATGCTAAAAGGTTGTTTTGCTCACCAAAAAGTGCCCAGCGACTATGCCAACTGGTTGTTTTCTCACCAAAGCTACATAACGAACATTACAATAGGCTCTTTTGTCACCTAAATTGCCCAGCAACTATATCAATGGGGTGTTTTGCTCACTGAAAGTACCCATTGACCATGCCAAATGGTTGTTTTTCCTACCAAAGATGTGCTTAAGAACTGTTTTCTCATTGAAGGTTAAGTCATTTGAAGTGACCATGCCAACAAAAGCATGGCTGAGGAATTTCAGTCGACAATTCTGTAACGACTAAAGCATCCCAATATGCAATTAGTCTATAATTAACTCATTTGTTACCATTGTAATCCAACTTCTCATTAGCATCTATAGCCAAGGTTTTAAAAATCAGATTGGACTGACTAATCTGACTGCAAAAAATTTGAATCAGCCAATGGTCCGATTCGATTTTACCTAACAACATCTATATATTAAAAGCCGCTGGTATTTTAGTAAACCGCCAGTTTTTGTTGAGTCGATCCAACCGTATAAAACTTAAGTTTCATTTAATCGAACCTATCGAGCTTTTGTTTTCCACCTTCTCTTCACCATCTTCTGCCATCTATGGTAGTCTTCCTTTCGGTAGGTCCAAGCCCCCCATCTATGTTCTATCTCCAAGAGGCATATTTCCTAAAGTTTAGAGGAGAAGGTTCCATTATTAAATGCTCTTTATGATTTTGCCAATCAAAGATAGTTCCTATTATTTCAAGTCTTTAGTCGATGGTTTTGTTTCCTCTGGTCCTTCGTGTTCAGAGCGGAAGTGATCTCATTCCCTAACTTCCACAACTCATCTTGTATTTGTTTCCTATCCATCTTTTCTCTGTATGAAAGAAGATAGCAGTTCTTGTGCATTGGGGTTCAGTTCTTTTGCATTAGAATTTCACATAACATGAGCGATTCTAAGGTGGGCTTTTCTTTTTTTCTTTTTAGCTGTTGTAATTAGTATATGAGACTTTGGAAGGTCTTGTTGATTGCTTCTTTGGGTTTACATTATTAGTGGAAAGCTAAATTCTTTATCATAATTTTTCTTCCGATTTTGTGCCGGCTAGTTTTCTGGTTTGATTCCTTTTGCAAGAACTGTGAAGTTTTTGTTTTGTTAGTATTTCAAAAAAATTTTATGTTCATGTTTGAGAAAAAGAGCATGTAAAAGGTTTTGACTTATATCTAGTTATTGGAAACCATATAGCCAGTGGGGTCTTGGACAGGAAGCCGGAAACTCAGAAACTACTCGTTTTCCCGTTGTGTAAAAAGATTGAAGCTTTGATCATTACATTGTTATGGCTTCTGGCTTGTAGTTGTATGGTGTATACTATCATTTAGCGTGACTGGTTGAAATTGTTTGTATTTACTACCTAATTAGAGATTTTACTTTAATCTATTAACTGTGAGTTACTGGAACTTGTTTGCATTGCTTTTTCCAAATTTTTATTTTATTCTTGTTGTCCCACTTTTCTTTTATTACATTTATATATTATTAGTTCATTATATAATAATAGGCATTGATATATTTTTTATTTCCATAAAACATTTTATTTTTACTTATTCTTATAAGTTTTATTTCTTATTGTTATATACCAATTTTATAGCGGTTCACTAATGGTTGAACCTCTAAACCTTAAACATTTCTTTTTTCCGGTTCGATATCTGGTCCGGTTCTTAAAACATTGTCCATAGCTAATAGCCTTAACATTTAACCTTCCCCCTTATATCCATTTATAAATAAGGCACCAAATTTAATACAATGTCATTATGAACATAGGCTAAGAATAAAGATTCACTCTTGAATTCAATTAAATTCCATACAAATTTCTCAAACCCTACTTATACCCATTCATAATTAAAATAGAAATTATCCTCTTTAATCTAATTAACATCTCACAACAATTTATCCTCAAATAATTAATTCAAACATTTATCATCCAAACAAAACTAAAATTAAATTTAAAAATGGTCAACCAATTTAAGCAAATAAGAAGCAATAATAGGGAATCTATAAAAAAAATCCAAATTAACCATTTCATTTCATAATTCACAAAACAATGCATCCACGTTTGAATTTAACCATTAATTCATACAAAATAACCACAAATAGTTCTCCACAGTGGATTTCAAAAAATTCCAAAAACATAAGGTAATTATATCTAGACAAATTTAGACATGTATTACTAAATTTGAAAGGGTCTCTCATAGTCTCAAGGTTTGAAAAAGAATCTAAGTTTTAGTAAATGGTGGGAACATAATCTAAATGTTTTCCTTCGTCTCAAATCAAATGGTAGGCTTTAGATTCAACTATTGCTTTGAATTAATTTCCCAAAGAGTCAAACTTTTCATTTCAAAGCATGATTTAGGTTATAAGGGATCTTTACAATGCTTTCCTGCATTATTTTAAGAGTTTCCCTTGTTCGCACTACATCACTTTGTCAATTACAAACAATGTCAAAATTATAACAACAAAAGACAAAATTTTTATTTCTTTGATTCCGTTTCACACTAATGCAGGAATAAGTATACAAATTACCAATGGCTTGCAATAGCCAAAACTCCATACCTTACTTTTGTTAAACAGGTTTATTAATTAATTTTATCAATATATTATACTTCTTCATTAGAAGTCTTTTTTATAAAAAAAAGCTAAAATAATAGGTTAAATGCCAAGAAAATGTTAGTCAAAATGACAACTTAAAAAATTTAGAATCAAAATGATTGTCTCAAAAGTCTCACAAATTATCAATCAAAATGATAGGCTAAATGTTTTGCAAGACAACATAATCAAAATGAGACTTGTAAATTTAGAAAAATTTTAGTTAATTTGACAAACTAAATGCCTCATAAAATGTTAGAATCAAAATGAAAATTTCGTAAGTATAGTAAAATGACATATTAAATGCTTTCCAAAATGACAAATTTATAAGTCCTAAATAACAAAGGTTGATAACCTCACAGATTGGCAATTCAATAATTTGCACCTAATCAATAACATTAAACCATAATTCCAAATCGAAATAATGGCAAGGAAAATCTGAAGAAATTAGACACGAAAATCAAACCTTGCAAACCGAGAATATACCATTCAAAATGTCCAATTAACCGAAAAGGATTGGATCGAAGTGGATAAAAAATCATATAAGATTGGATCCAAACAAAGCAGAAAGAACCTAAACAGAAACAAAATGAGAGGAAGAGAGAGTAAAACCTGAAAGCCAAGTAGCATAAGAAGAAAACTCACTTTTGAGATTAGGGAAAGTTGGGAAGTTGTTTTCGAGAAGTGGGAAAGAGAGGGTAGAATGGCTCTAGAGATTTGGGGGATATGAGAGACTGTAATGTGTTTGGTTTGCAAGAAGGTGGAAGAAATATTTTAGTTTAATGCGTTTAGGTAATGAAGGAAAAAGGTTAAAGGTGAGAGACGTGTAATTTCCTTAAAGAAATATGTCTGTAGGGAATTTACCCTACTTATAATAGGGATGAGGCAATGTAATAGTAGGATCCAAGTCATTGTAGTGGCATGGACCATGCCACCAAAGACTCATAAAAATGCCAGCGTACAGAAGACAAAATAATTGGGAATTTTTTTATAGATTCCATGTTTGTCTATTAGGACCCTTTATGGCTAATTATGCCTAGAGTAGACTGATTATTGGTATAATTTTGATTTGTTTTCTAATAAGGGTTTGTATTGGCACTGGTTAAAATATATACAATTAACACTTGATAAAGAATGTCATACTAAATATATTTTTTCCAAATCAACCCTACTTATAACCATTAGGGAGCTGGGGTGCCCAGCAACGGTCTCTACATAACTATTTTTGAACAGGTTAGTATAAAAACAAATCGTTCACAACATAGGTACATTCCAACTATGCCAAAACTAAAATTAATTAGGCATTTAATTAAATTTATGTAACTATTTTTGAACGGGTTAGTATAAAAACAAATCATTAACAATATGGGTACATTCCAACCATGCCAAAACTAAAAATTTTGATTTTGTATCAAATATAGGCACAAATGGAATTTATGAGGTAGAAGAACTAGAAGTTGTAACCTACTACTAGATACTAATTTGAATAATACTGAAGCAATAATGCCAACAGGGGGTGCTTTCAATTACTACCATTAAGTCAAATTTCCCCAGTCATGTTGTCTGGGTGTGTGGAACTATGGGCTACCATACCTAATGAATATGTTGTAAATGGCTATTAATGCCCAGCCTGCCAATAACTTATGTAGTTCATATACTTGGATATCGTCTCTGATATGGGCACACAAACTAAATTCCATCTAGATTGGAAAGAACAATATAAAAATTGGTTTTCCCAGCGACTTATAACTGGTTCTAATAGATGTTTCAATTTTTTCATTACGTTATGATTAATCTCAAGGGCTTCTAGTTCAATCACATGTTGCAATTTAAGGTCTAACTCTCTAAAATGGGTTACAACTTGTGTTATAGATACAATTTTTGCACATTGTCACAGTACATGCCAACTGGAATTGTATGCATTGTATTAATACTAGGGCATCACTAAGTACTTACAACCGAGCTGTAAACCCATAGTTATATGCCATTAGTCTATAATTTGGGTGATACACTACATCCCTTGCCACTATATACATGCTAATGGAACGGAATACCCATTTGTAGGTATTGAGAAACCTTTTTTGTTTCTATTTGCACCAGAACAATGTTACCCCATTATATACATACCAGTTCAATCATTGTATGAGATGGGAACACAGTTACAATTGTAGGAGCAAATTATGGTAGTTATTTAAAGTATAAGTTCAACGAAGCTTATGTGTCATTATAATAAGACCGGTAGTTAATCTCACATGGTTTCCTAGCTGCATGGATTAATTGAATCAGTGTTATTGGAATTGCTTGGTTTGTGGACCATAGCTATGTTATATCTAACAAGTATCCCTTAGTAAGCAAATTATAGACTGCTTATATCATGGATAATGGTAGGTATTAACAAACTTTATGCATTGTTCATGGCCCAGGTGTAACATAACAGCATCTTGGGAACAAGGGAAACATGAATAAAGATTATGATAATTTGGCCTACGTCTACCTCTAGATTGCTCAGTTTCTAAAGATGATGAATGGTGATTGATCATGAAACAAACATAATAGGGTTAGTATCTATTGTTGAAATGCATGAGGATACAAACTCACTAATAGTGCCTACCATCGGTCTATGTTATGTTATATTTTAAAATTAGGGCTATAGTTAAAAATGGGATACAACTATTTGACAAACTTTAAAATTGGATAGGGTTGGATAGAGCCATGCACAGGGTCCCTATATCTGGCATGGTTAGAGAGATACTAGTTGTGTATTAGAAAGGAATTTGCAGTGAATGTATATGTATGGGATTGTGTACCTTGATTGAAACATCCATTACTTATTCAAGGGCTGCCAGTGACTGTTAGATGTTGACATGTTGGTTCGATTTTGAGTCTCAAAAGTGAGCTTTCCCCAGACATGTTCATAAAGCCATAATTACAACCAGTTATAGACCCTGTCCTCTTAGGAATCTTTCGGTTACAAAAGAGGCTCAATACAGGTTATTTAGACTGTAGGTAATTTCTATTCCCTTAGTAGTTTCAAATTCCTATACGGCTGTTAAATTTTAGACATTTCATTAACCTGATGTTTGGTTGTTTTGTAAATGAGCCTTCAATTAATGACGACAAAAGCTATTAATAGTTTATTTAGGACAAACTAAATTGGATCTTTGGAAAATTGACCCCTTAACTAATATAGTTTGGGTGCTGGCATCATATGCAATCGTAGACATATGTATGGGAATGAGAGTCTAACCACATTATGCTTCTATATAGTGATCACCATGGTTGGGTCTCGGATTTCAAATTAACAGCTGTATTACTAAAAAAATGGTTTAATTAGATATATAAAATAATAAAAACAAGTAAAACCAACCACTACATCATTCCAAATTAAACCCATTGTTGTCATGAACCGTGTTCAATTAATTTTTTTTTATTATAAAACGATATTCTCAATGCTTTGATTCCAACCCAGATTCAAATATCAACTTACCTACAGATCATGCCATAGACTGGATATTAAATAAAACTATTTCCCACCAAAGGTTGGTTTTGAAAATCATAGTTCTAATTATAGTCTCATATTGAGACTAGGCCAAAGGGTTCCATAATCAACAACCAAATCAACTGGTTGTTTTCCTCACTAATGGTGCCCACAAACATTCATAAATATAGTTGCTCAGAGATTTACTTTTGTTGTCATTAATTGAAGGAGCACTATATCTTGGACCATATGAGGCAATAACATCCAACATAGGCAGATAATAAGAACATGGGTAGTATTAAATGCTATACTTGAATCATAATACTATCTACCCATTACTATGAGTCAGTTCTCCAAATTATAAAAAGTACAGACTGAAGGTTAAGCTCTACGAGTTGTTCGTGGTGTAAAAAAAAATTAAATATATGTCTTCTTCTTTTCCTAACATTAAGTGCAATATTTCCTTCTTGTTGGGTAGAAATACTAACACATTCAATATCCTCGTTATCATCCTAACCACCAACAAAAGAACTTCCACTACCAATTTCCTAGTTTAATCTTTGTTTTCTATCTTTCTCATGCTGATACTCTTCAAGAAAAGTCTTCATTTGTCATTTCACATCATGACTCACTTTCTTACAAGGTTTTATATCACTTTTGACACTACCTACATGTTTCTTTAATCTTGTGATTCTCTAACCTTTTAAATCCTTGTTATAATACAAATAATATGATTTTTCATTCCAAGAACTAATCTAGCATAATACTAGGCCAGATTATCAAATCTTCCTAAACCTAAAGCGACTGAATTATTAAGAGTACTTTAACTGCTCCCCATTTATCTGTAAAATAAATAAAGACATATATCAAAATTAAATTAATAACTTTATATCAAAATAAAGAACACTTGATTTTATTATCAACTACTATTACAAAACGTGTATTTATCAACTTAAAAATAACGTAAAAGCACATACTATCGATGCTTTGTAAATATTAGATAGTATGTGCTTTTGTGTTATTTTTAAGTTGAATGTCAAGTTCCATTATTAGATGTTTAGTAACCACATCTAAGTTCTTCGGATTTTTCCTTTCCATCATTCCGATTTGGAATTAGGGTTTATGGTTATTGATTGGGTGCAGATGATTGAATTTCCAATCTGTGAGGTTATCAACTTTTGTTATTTAGGACTTACAAATTTGTCAGTTTGAACTTGTCATTTTGGAAAGCATTTAACATGTCATTTTACTATACTTAAGAAATTTTCATTTTGATTCTAACATTTTATGAGGCATTTAGTTTGCCAAATTAACTAAAATTTTTCTAAATTTACGAGTCTCATTTTGATTATGTTGTGTTGCAAAACATTTAGCTATCATTTTGATTGATAATTTGCGAGACTTTTGAGACTGTCATATTGATTCTAACATTTTTAAGTTGTCATCTTGGCTAACATTTTCTTAGGCATTTAACCTATTATTTTGGTTTTTTTGAAAAAAATAGTTAAAATGAAGAAGTATGATATATTGATAAAATGAATTAATATACTTGTTTAACTAAAGTAAGGTATGGAGTTTTGGCTATTCCAAGCCATTGGTAATTTGTATACTTATTCCTACATTAGCGTGAAATGGCATCAAAGAAAACAAAAATTTTGTCTTATATTGTTATAATTTTGAGTTTGTTTGTAATTGACGAAGTGATGCAGTGCAAACAAGGGAAAGTATTAAAATAATGCAGGAAAACATTGTAAAGATCCTTTATAACCTAAATCATGCTTTGAAATGAAAAGTTTGACTCTCTAGGAAATTAATTCAAGGTAATAGTTGAATCTAGATCCTACCATTTGATTTGAGACGAAGGGCATCATTTAGATCTTTTTCAATTTCTTTATGTTTCCACCTTTCCTTAAAACTTTGATTCTTTTTCAAACCTCGAGACTATAAGAGACTCTTTCAAATTTAGTAATAGATGTTTCAATTTGTCCAAACATAACTACCTTGTGTTTTTGGAATTTTTTGAGATCTACTGTGGAGAACTATTTATCATTATTTTGTATGAATTAGTGCTTAAATTCAAACGTGGAAGCGTTGTTTAGTGAGTTACTAAATGAAATAGTTAATTGGGATTTTTTTGTAGATTCCCTATTATTGCTTCTTATTTGCTTAAATTGATTGACCGTTTTTAAATTTAGTTTTAGTTTTGTTTTGAAGATAATTGTTTGAATTAAGTATTTGAGGATAAATTGTTACCAGATGTTAATTAGATTAAATAGGATAATTTCTACTTTATTTATGAATGGGTATAAGTAGGGGTTTAAGAAATTTGTATGGAATTTAATTTAATTCAAGAGTGAATCTTTGTTGTTAGCCTATGTTCATAACAACATTGCATTAAATTTATTGCCTTATTTATAAATGGATATAAGGGGTAAGGTTAAATGTTAAGGCTATAAGCTATGGATGCTAATGAGAAATTGGCTTACAATGGTAACAAATGAGTTAACTATAGCCTAATTGCATATTGGGAATGCTTTAGTCATTATAGAATTGTCGATTGAAATTCCTCAGCCATGTTTTTGTTGGCATGGTCTCCTCAAATGACTTAACCGTCATTGAGAAAATAGTTCTTGAGCACATCTTTGGTGGGAAAACAACCAATTGGCATGGTTGATAGGCACTTTCAGCGAGCAAAACACCTTGTTGACACAATATTGGGCAATTTCGTTGACAAAAGAGCCCATTTTAACGTTCTGCATAGCTTCAGTGAGAAAACAACCAGTTGCCACGGTTACTGGGCACTTTTGGTGAGAAAAACAACCTGTTAGCATAATCGCTGAGTAGCTTTGGTGAGAAAATAGCCCATTGTAATGGTCACTAGAAAATTTGATGAGAAAACAACTAATTGACATGGTTACTAGACACCATTGGTGAGCAAAACAAACCTTTGGCATAGCTGCTAGGCATCTTCAATGAAGAAAACAACCCGTTGACTTCGATGAGAAAATAACTAGTTGGCATCGTCGTTGGGCACCTTCAGTGAGCAAAACAACCCTTTAGTATGGACACCTTCGGTGAGCAAAACAACCAATTGGCATGATCGTTGGGCACTTTTAGCGAGGAAAGGTGATGGGATAAAGGTAAGGTTGTGTACTATCGAACCTCCCCAGATCCCGCGCCTCATCGGAATTTCAACTGAGTGTTGATGATGATAATGATTATTGATTCGTAAATAAACTAAATTCCTATTCCATATAGAAATTTATTTTGATTTAAAAATAATTTTCAAATCAAATTAGAAACTATTTCTAATTATCTGGACTCCTTTGACAAAGCATGGTTCTAACACACCGTAAATATTAAATTCAATAAAACTAAACAAAACAAAAGATCATCTATTTTATAAAGACATTTTATTTCATAAGAATGTCATTCTAATCTTTAAATAAAAGATATGGTTAACTGCAAAAAAAAACTCTAATTTTATTTAATTTGTAATATTAGCTCGAATTTTAAGAATTGACGATAAAATATTAGAACTTTTGAGTTTTTATAAAAATACGCAAATATTAGATATTTAGTCTAACATTAATATGGTGACTTGTCATACAACTCCTGGTCGGACAAAATTGCTATGTATAATATTTGTTATTGAATAAAAACATATGTTAAATTATTACAAGGTTAATTAATAAACTCGAGTTGGATGTTGCATGTCTTGTTATAAAGACGTATAAGCTTTAAAAGTGACAATGAGAGAGATACCAGTGTAGAGCTTTGAAGGAACAGACGCCATTAAAATGGGTCACAATCGATTTGCCAATGTCCAAAACCACTTTTCTAGAAAATTCAACGGGAAAATGATTCTTGAATCCTCAAGAAAGGTTATTGGTGCTTTGTATTGGATTTCAATGAATAGGTGGCGACCATGATTATATAAACAGGAGGTCTATAACGGGTTTCGCTATTTAAGGATGTCGATAGTGAAAAGGGCAGTTAGTGATTAAATGACTGAGCAGGATTGATAAATTCAATGTCAATGGGGGCGAGAAAGCGTTGTCGAAGGGTGATATGGACTTGTTGCTAAGCCTCAACCTCAATGTTGTGAGGATGGTGTAGTGCTTGTTAAATGAATGAATCGATTCCCTCACTCACGATAACTATCATTGCGATACAACCTTGCTTATTTTGGTCTTTTTTCAAACAACACGCATATGCATGATTCCTCTTCAATTCAACTGTTGAAAGAAATCAGGAACTTTCTAACCAATACTTATGCGGATGTTGCAACTTATTACTGCAGAAATAAGCTTCCATTTCATAGATTGTGGGGGCAAAAAACATACCCTTAATCGTCTTGACAAGGACAATGGCCATGCGGCACTTCCTCATATAAAAGAGGTTTTAGGATTGTTGTATGTTGCTTGTTTAACCATGAAAATACAGATGATTTGGAATAAAGGGTAAATTGATGATAAACAGCTAGAGATGTACATGACTACCCTCACCAATAGGTATTCATTGCACAAAAGATCTGCAACAAAATGGGTGAGGCATGTTAAAGGAAAACAAAACTAAGACAAACTATCTTAATGCAGACTGTTTATCTACAAAGCAAAAATGGAACATAAATGACAACAAAATCAATATGAGAACACCAAAGTAGAATCTATGATCGAAGCAAATAGATTTGGATAATTTTCTTAAGCCCTGCTGAACAAAAAATTGAATCACGAAACGGGCATCAACTCATGCCTTGCGTTTTCTTAAATCCTCATCTTTAAAAGTCGTTGAACTAGAACCACGAAATTTCGGCAGCGACGCGATGAAGGCGACTGAGGGTGTGGAATTGGACGAATAGTAGGTGAAGTGGAGCTGGGAACTAAGTGTGAGGAGGTCCAAGTACTGAGCGTACAATTTGTTGCCTTTAAAACTTTTGGAACTTGCAGGTTTGAGACTGGGTTGGTGAGATTAAAAATAATTACAAACAAAACCCAAGAAATAGAACAGGGAAGTGAAGAGAAGCCATTGCTTTAGGGTTAATTAACTTTGCAATAATTTAAAATACTCTTTACCAAATAACAAATATCATAGGTGAAATCACCATCCTTCGTGGCATCCACGTGGTAAAAAAATAGAATATGATTGTGAGATTTTACGTCATTAACGTAAGCAAAAAATTTAAAATCGAGCAATTTTTGCTAAAAATTTTGAAGTTCGAATATTTTAGTGCCATATTTTAAAATTCAAGATAATATTATAAATTAAATAAAAGTGAAGATTTTTTATAATTAACCTTAAAAGATAATACAATTTTGGAAAAAATGTTTCCTTATATAGAATTATTTCCAAATTGCAACATGGGTTCATTAATCAATCAAATTAATTTCAAGTGAAATTTAAGAAACATTAACAAGCTATAAAGAGTATATATTGTCAAGTTCATTTTAATATTTTGTTGTGAATCTCACAACTGGTGAAGGGGTAACATAATTGTTGTGATTCTCTCTTGAATTCTAGTAGTCTATGATGATGTTTTTGTTGGACTTAAAATGTTTTGTGTTCACTTATTCAAATCTAAAATAATTAGGCAATTTTAAAGTCATTTAAATATCATCTTAATATCATCCTTACTAGATTTTGTTAGCAATTTTTGTCTTTCCTAAAAAAAATTACATTCAAGAAACAATATCAAGAAGGGACTTCCTTAAGAACTCAAGAACTTGATACCAAATATAAGAACCACCATATAAAGGAGAATTGCGAGTCAAATAGTAAGTGATCTCATTAGCATGCCTCTCTATAAAACATACACTTACATTAATGTTTTCAACTAATATAAACCTACAACCTAGGATGAGAAACCTAAATTTTGAATTATCTTTTTAAAGACTATTGACTATTAGTTGAGCATTCATCTCTTCTGTAAGATTGTAGAAAGAAGAGTACAATATTAATACATAGTTAGAGCTTCAACCTTTATTGGAAGAGGAGTACTAGGCATGGTTTTTGACAAAACTAGTGATAAATTAACCTTAATCATTCTTGATAACAACACTCATTCTAAAATCAACATAACAAATCGCAGCATCTATATTACATTTCAAAAGTGATTAGTAAGTCCCTGTGCAAGTTGTCACGTTCTGCATGTTTCAAAGCTCACATAAAAAGGTTTAGTCTAAAAGAGTCTTCTAGAATTCTCCTCAAAATTTTATAAGAGGAAAAGAAGACTCTAGAAACTTCTAGAATGTGGTGGAGTCTTATGGAAGACCCTAGAAGCTTATAGAATGTCGTGGAATCTTATGAAAGCTTGTGGAAATTTATAGAACATAGTGTAACCTTATGGAACATTACGGAAGAATGTAGAATGTTGTAAATAACATAGAAGTATGTAGAATAATATAGAATATTCTAGAGATTCATTGTGAATCATTAGATCAAATAGATTATAGCCAACTATTTAAGGAATGGAAGGTTATAAATAGCCTTAGAGGCTTCATTTGCATACATCCTACACCGTCATCCTACATCCAATATTTAAAATGAAACTTTATTTAGAAACACTCTATAAGCTTTCCTTTAGTCTCTCGAGTATTTTTCTAATTGTGTTAGTCTTATACCTAGCAATTTCAAATAAGGCTAATATACCTAGCATTTTCAAGTAAGGCTAACTTGATGTAATAAAATAACACTCAAGTGCCACACGGTTCCTTGGTTAGTGACGTAACGCATCGTAATGCCACATAAAATAACTAGACCTACAACTATAGTAATGGTGAGCCTAGGTCGATGCTACTGAGAGTATGTGTAAAGCTTTTGAAATGAAGATAATCAATGTTTAGGTTTTTTTTTAGAGGGAGGGGGTTTAGTTTGGTTTAATAACAAAATAAAGTAAAATTAAACTTAAAAAATTAAAGAAAACATTTGAAAATGATGAAAGTGATTAATTCTTTGGAAGTCCGGTTCTTTGGTTTAATCTCGACCTACACCCATTTGAACATACTTCATTAATTTATTGTTCTTAAACTTCTCCTAGCAACTATTGGTTGTAGATTAACAACAAGCTCTGTTAATCCTAGTTTTCCCTTAGGTCGTGTTTAAATAAGAGACGCTCGTTAATTAAACCTGGCTATCAAATTGCCTAGGATACGATTTCTAGATTTAATTGGACAGCCACATTACAAATTAAGAAAACAGATCAATCTAAGCAATAACCATGTAGCTCGGGTCATTTAACTTAGGTTTTGTTATCCGTAATGATTACAAAACATTAGTCGCTACATATGAATCTCAAATATAACAATTACGGATTATATTGAAATTATAGCTATAGGTTCATGCACAAACAATTGAACGATAACGAGAATACAATCATTCATACACAAAACCCAAATCCATACATATAGGATAACACAATCAATTCCCAAAGAGAGAAAGAAAACAATAAATACAAGGAAGGAATGCTCAACCCGATTCGTTGGTGTCGACATCACCTCCAAACTAGCATCAGGAAGCTAGCTCTCCATGGGTCTCCAATGTTGCGGAGTTTTTTTCCCTTCTTCTCATCTTCTCCCAAAGTTTCCCTCTTTTCCTCAATAAAAACACCAAAACCTTTATACTCTCGGCCATCATAACACCTTTTGATCTATACTAAAAACTTACAGTTAAATGGTGAGGTGTACACTATCTCATCACTATGAGATGTGTTTCACGGGTGCGAGAGGTGTGTCACACCTATAAAAGACCTATGCGTGGGCGTGAGAGTGGTCTCATGCCCATACAAGACATTGTATAGCTATGAGACATGCTCATGACTGTGTAATTATTTGGTCTAGTCGTGAGATCTTCAAAACTTCCATTCTTCATGTTCTTTTTATTTTCTTATATTCTTCTTGCTCTATGAAGACAAGTGAGTGTGAATCTTCAAAAAATGGCTCAAATATAGTGCTTTTGACTCACTTTAGCCCCTTCATTTTTGAATTGTGCCTAAAACTGTATATGAACTAAAGTGAGTATCTTAAGCATTTTTGTATCATTAATCACTAAATGTTATTGAACAAATATATAATCAATTAAGTACATATCAATATCTCCCACATTTATTTTTTGACCATTCTCAGGAAAAACATCAAAATTTAGATCACAGACCTAAAAACATTTACTCAATTCTCATATTTCCCAAGAATACATAATCATAAGCAAAGATGAATGACTTTTTAAAACCATATCAAAAACGTGACATTAAATGCTTCTACTCATGATCAATCAACATTCATCACTTTAGAAAGTGAGCAATCTAAAGGTAGACTTGAAAAATGTGTTTAAATAAGACATATCCATAAATACATTCAACACCATTCATGATCATGACATTCCACAAATTTGCATATCATTTCATTTCTCCACTATTACGATTCACTTGCATAATCATGAATTAAAGGACTTCTTAGGGTTGTAATGTGGGAAAGGGTGAGGTGAGATATATTTTGGTAAAGTAGCATGAAAGTTATTAAAGATAGTAAAACAAGAAAAACACTTAATATACTATCAAGTGCAAAAATCAACATTCACACACAATTGTGTACGTCAACTAGGATGAATGCAAAAACTATACTTCCTAGCTCAAATTCAAGCTCTCTCACCACAAACCATAAGAAGCACAAATCACTTACAAAAGTTTATCATAAACAAGACTTTGTAACCATTGGAAGTGACCATTGAAAGCAACATCCACCTCATATTCAATATTAGTTCTCTATTATGAGTAATTGATTAAATTAATAACATTTAAAAATTATTTTCAAAGTGTCATTCCACCTTGGACAAGAATTTTGTTTAAATCAATACTAATCGAGAATAACAAAACATTCTTGCTAATTACTTTAGGGTGATGAATCATAAATTGATCACTTAACTATCTTTATATAGTTCATGTTATATCTAATGACTAGCGACTGAGTTATACTTAACTAGAATATGTCATAAGTAGTACCAAAATATAGCAAGCTCTATATGAGGTACTTTAGTGATCTCAAGACAAAGGATTATTTATATAATCATCATAAGGAGAATTTTCGAAGACATACAAGTAATGTTCTAAATGGATTTTTCATATAGGATTAGTTCAATGAACTTGTTCTCTAACAAACAACTACACTTTTATTTAAGTATCTTCAAACTTTAATATATGAGATTGACTACTTCCCTTATAAGGCAAAAAAATAATAGGTGTTATTTTTATGCTCTATCAATGTCCATTATTAATTTAATAATGAATAGGAATAATTTAGGAATAATACATAAATGTAATACGAATATTATAATGATAACCTCTTTATAATTTCATTTGCTATGTATATTTATCTCATAGATTTTATCATATACATCTGAATATGTATAAGATAAAGAAACATTTAAATTATTATTTCTCTAAACTATAACCAACCGATTAGTTGTAGGGCATAAATCAACAACCTCCTACTTGCACTAAGCCAATTTTTTTTAAGTATCTTATATCATATCACCATATGAAGATCATACTATTTTTGGGATAATGGTTTGGTGGGATAATAAGCACTTGCTTAAGTCTTACAATTTTCATCTTAATTATCATCATAATTAATAGAAACTACCTAAAAATATACTTAAATCTTTGATGAGACCTTAGGTCCTTTTGTATATCAAATGAATCTAATGTTTCACAATACATTACTGTTTGATCTATCCAAAGAACTGTACTAGCTTCATTAGCAATCAATATTACATTGGAATATTTCCAATATCAAAATAATATCAATCTAAGCAAAATATACCTTAAGTAGGATTTACTTTTAAATTTAATATCTTATAATCTTGAACTCAAATGTCAACTCATGCATAAAATAATTTATATCTTTAATACTTTACAAGTATCAAATATCTTAAATACTAAAAATATTTAGTACATTATCTACATACTTACACTTAAAATAGGTAAACAACTGCCATATCTATCTCTATTGGTCTAATTCTCATAATTAAGTTATTACCTTTTTCGAAAATTATGCTTTCAGTTACCTTATTATAGACATGATAAATTCATAATCATCTCCACAACAAACCTTTTAAATTCATCATAAAATTAAAATATTAACATCTAAATTCATAATCATCTCCAAAACAAACCTTTTGAATTTATCATAAAGTTAAAATTTTAACATCTCGTAGTCTTTCAACTATGCATCCATTCCACTACTTATGTTGAAAACCATTATCTTATAAGTTTTCATTGAAATAAACAATTTGTTTAATGGTGTAAGATTATATCTATCCTTTTGGATCTTTCATAATCTTCTATTATCTAATTTAGTTATAAACTTATTGGATAATACATGTTTCAACTAAGCATAACATCCTAAAATCATTAAGTTTATCTCTTTCAAAGTCTTAATATTTCATATCTAATATGAAATCTTACTAATTGATTTAATCAGAACTACTAAAGGTAAGTTATTGTACTAGGTATAGTTATAGAAGAAATAATATTACATTATATAATATCTCATATTTTATATTCCTCCTCACACAAATTCATACTTCTATGGAATTCAGTTGTGGAGATATTCACCAAAGAATCTTATTCCCTATAAATAACCAAAAATTTAAAACTCACCACACCAATCTCATTGAAGTGCTTCAGTATTATTAATGCTTAATTTCTACTTAAATTTAAACAATTTGAACTTTTTAAAATTTTAAATCAATACATCTTTTATTACATATGACTGTATCAAAAAGTCATTAATACTTCTAAGGAGATACAAGAATCCTCATTTTATGAATTGTTATTCAATCTAATACATCATATTTACAAATTTAACAATTCGATACTATCATCATCCTTTCACCAAAGGTTAGTTTGGTTATTCTTTAACTTAACAAGTTTCATACGATTCATAATCACAAGTATACATATATCCTTGTATATAACTTTATGATTCTCTTCAAGTTGATTCAACCAATATGACATAAAAGGATAGTCTGGGTTATCCAACTTTGTATTCTTATCACTTATGTTAATTATAGGTCTCATTTGATCCAACGTATACAAACCATTTATATAAATTTATATTAATTATTTTACTCAATAATCTATTTCTCATCATTCCTTGAACTTTATATTAATGTCAAACAATCATAAGCATTAAATAAATATACATACGATCTCTTATCACGTATATGCAAGAAAACTCATGTAATCATTTTCTTTTAATGACAAGTATGGTCATACTATAGCAAATGCCTTTATTTGTAATACATGTTTATGCTTTTAGTAGGATAAATTGAGTGAAACAATTTCATCATAGTATTATACCTTTTAACTCTTTATGCAACCTCTTGCGTCTTACTATCATGATGCTAATATACATTTTACATATTGTCAATGAAGTTTATGAGATATTAGTCAACTCAAAGTATCATTAAACTTTGTCATAAATATAATATTGACATACCTCTAAAACTTTGTAACTAAATCTTCAATAAAGATTAATAGTAAAATTACATATAGACATATAAGTTTTCTATCTAACTTTGAGAACTCTTCTCGAACTTAACCTATGTCCAAGAGATTTGGTTCACTAATTTAACATCAACTATACTAAATAAGGTAAATTATACCTAAAACAAAATGAAAATGTAAGAAAAGTAAGTAATTGATTATATGTCATGACTACCAAATAAGATCAAAATTTTAATAATATATTTGGTTACTCCAGCTATTTTATTAAAAATAATAACACTTACTATTATTTAAAAAGATTATTATAATCTATCTAATGATATTGGATCCGATTTAAATTTAATTGATCTTAAGTCACTCAACAAACAAACTGAACTTAAATTAGATAGATAAAAAATTTGTCAATCACATCTTATATGACTCGTAGATCCATTAAGTAAAAACTCTTACTAAAAGATATCTTATATATTATTTCTAACATTTCCTATAAATTTATATGATCATAAATCACTCATTTGTATCATACAAATTTAGTTAAGTAGAACCCATTAATTTAAAATAAAACATAATCGGGTTAAAGAGACCTTGAATTAATAAGTTTTACAATAAATAGAACTCTAGTTTTATTCTTAAATAGTAGAATACAACAATCATGTTATCAATGTGTACTTAATATTTTTAATTTTATTTGTCTCATCATATTATGTATAAGCAAGAAAAGTCATGTAATCATTTTTTTAATAATAACTAATGTACTATAGCAAATGCCTTCATTCATAATTTATATTTATGTTTTTAGTAGGATAAATTAAGTGAAACAATTTCATCAAGATACTATACCTTTTAGATTTACTTTATGCAACCTCTTATATCTTACTTTCATAATACTAACATAAATCTTACATATTAACATTGAAGTTTAAAAGATATATGTCAACTCAAATTTTCATTACATCTTATCATCAATATAATATTAACATATCTTTAAAACTTCATAACTAAATCCTCAATGAGGATTAATAGCAAAATTGTATAATGGACATAAAACTTTTCTATCTAACTTTGAGAACTCTTCTCAAACTTAACCTATGTCTAAAAAATTTAGTTCACTGATTTAATATCAATTATACTAAACAAAGTAAATTATACTCAAATAAAATATAAATAGAAGAAAAGCAAGTATTTGTTATATACTGTGATCACCAAATAAGATTCGAAGTTTAATTATATATTTGGCTAATCCTACTATTTTATTTGTAAAAAAGCCCTTACGACTATTTAAAAAATTACTTTAATCTTTCACTAACTAGGATCCAATTTAAATTTAATTGATCTTGAGTCACTCAATAAATAAACTAAACTTAAATTAGGTAGATAACAACTTTATTAATTTGATTCCTTGATCCATTATAAGACAACTCATGTAAAAATATATCTTATATATTATTCCTAGCCTAGCCTCAACTAAATTTATATAATTATATGCCACCCCTCAAAATCATACAAACTTAGTTAAGAAAATTTTATTAATTTAAAATAAAATGTATTTAGGTAAAATGGAACTTGAGTCAATCAATAAGCTTTATAAAAATAGAAATTTGGTTTTATTCTTAAATAATGGAAGGTAACAATCACATTTTCTTTCAATTTCTTGGGTAATCGGTACGTACTTATACTTGATCAAGATTTCTCCAAATCATAATGCGAATCCATCAAAAACGACAACCTTCTTCTTAGTCGAAAGTCACCTTGGTCTCTCTTCTTTTGTTTTTTGTTTTTGCTCTAAGGCTACTCCCTCCAAATGAAGCAATTCATGCCTTAAGTTTTGCTTTTTACACTCTTTAGTGCATTACACATGTCATCTTCTAATTGGTCATCTCTAATGACTCATCGCCATTCAATTAATGATTCTTAACTCTTAAGAAAGCCTCTAATTGGTCATTAGATGTGACTCATTAGTCCACTAATACCATTCTATACAAAAGGACCAAATTGTCCTTTAATGAGTTTAATTCACATATTAATCGAATTAAATTCCGAAAATATTCAACAATTGTCTTATTATCAAATTAACCATGAAATACTCTAATTAGGGTCAATACTTATTGATTGGGTGTTTTAAAAAATTTTAGGATGGGTTTAAAATCATCAATACTTATTATTTTCCAAAAGCGGCATTTTAATCCTAAACTTTCGGAACTCTTGAAATTCATCCGATTGGACTTGTTTTCGATTCATTTTATTATCATTAGACTATAATACCTATTCCAAATAATATAAAATTTTTAAGTTGGGTCTCCAAAATTTACTATTCAAGCGAAAATAATATTCACTCGGACATACTATTCATTCGAAAATAGTATTCATCGAAAATAAAAATTTGTATTCAAATGAAAGGAAAAGTTCAAAGTTTTACAAATAAAATTTTCAGTTAATAATTAAAATACATTTAAAATAAATATTAATACTTTTTATTGATAATTTATTAATAAGTATTATATAAAAAATTAGAATAAATTTAATTAATTAAAAATAATTCACCTTTAAGTTTTATCTAATATGTGATTATCATTAATAATAAAAATATAATTATATTAACATTAGCAATTAAATACGTTTTCATTCTTATTTGAAAGAAAAATTAAAAAAAAGGTAAAGTAAAACCAAACTTTCCGTAAATTGAAATTCTAAAATCAAGGGAACCGTGCTTTTCACTCTGTACTGCTGCTAGTGATCTGGATTTTCTGTCAGAAACGTCAAAATTGTTCGTTCCAAATTAATTACCCCAAACGAACTTGACGAGATAAGATACTAAAATATCACGAGAACTGAAGGTCTGGTTGTGTCCGGTTGGTCATATGGACACGACGTTATACTAGAAGAGGCAAGTGTACAATCCATCGACAAGTGGACATTATTGTATAATGACGCCATCGATTTTGTTTCTTTTCATAAGGTTTCAAGTCTTTTCTTTTGACAGGAAAAAAGGAATAGAAAACATAAATTCGTGAATAATACAATATTTAGTTAAATTACATCTAATAAAGTTTAAAATGTTATTAAAGCATCTAGTAAGACTAGGAAACCTTTTTACTATATTACCCCTTTATATTTATAACCCTCTTTTTTTAAATTTGGATTTTCGTTATTTCAAACTCTTACTTTAGAAAATTCTTCAAATTTACTATTTTAATAAAAATACGAGGGACTTCTTTATTAATATTAATAAAATCCAAATTTAATATTAAGAAAATACTATTTAATTTATTAATGGTCAAAACTTGTAACATAATAGATGCTACACTTCTTATAAATAACCCTGTACTTCTCATATTAGCGGAATTGTTGCTGAGTTATTGTTGTTGTAGACTTTGCCACCGTTTATACGAATGCTTTAGATAGAAATTTAGATAATCTTTTAACTCTAAAGCCAGGCAACATAATCGAATGTTAAATAGGACTTTTCTCGTCTAAAAGAATTTATTTGTTTAATTTATTCAAAGTTAATAGATAAATAAAAATTAAAAATAACTTTTTAATTTAATCTACTTTTCATGTTAGACTAATATATTTTGATAAACTTTAACTCGTTAAATCTTTATCAATGCAATAATTCAAAAATTATAGTAAAAATTTTAAATACGTAAATTATTAAGTGATGGTCATCAAATTTTTTTTCTACATATAATGTAATTACCTAATTTTGTTTTGAATTGTTTTTTTATGTGTATGTTGATAGCTTAAAAAGAATTTAGCCCATTTAATCCAAAAGTGATAAGCCCATATACTAGAAATCCTTTAAGGCACTACTATAAGTACCATAATGCATAAAGTCACCTAACAAATTCATACTAAGGATTCAAGCATGTTATCCAATATTAAATCAATAAAGGAACTTTGTTGATTGTTGAAATTGATTAAACTATCTTAATAGATGAAAATCCAATTCCATAGGCTGTAATTGTTAATATAATGGAGCTTGATTTACAACTTGATTTCTTCAATTGGAAATCAAGAGGAACCTAATGAATAGACCTTCACAGAAATAAGCCATGTAACTTAAATTTCGAGCGTAGAAAATCATAGAGAACTTTGAAGAGCTAAAAAAATATGAGAGTGTCAAGATAACTTTTGAGAAGGAAGAATTCCAAATAAAGGATGAGGTTCAATTCGAAGATTTGGAATCTACTCCTGTAAAGATTCATAATTTCAGAATTTTACAAGTTCTTCAATATTATATATTTGGTTTGCTCAAGGAATTTCTCTTTCACAAAGAAAATATGTACTTGACCTTTTAATTAAAACTTGAATGCTTGCCTGCAAATCAGTTAAAAGGCCTATGGAAATGAATCATAAGCTTGAAAATTTTGTAAACGCAATTCTAGCAATATAGGGTGCTATCAACAGTTTGTTGAGAGATTAATTTATCTGTCTCATACTAGGCTAGATATAACGTATGCATTAAGTGTTGTCAGTCAATTTATGCATCAGTGGAGCAAAAAACACACGGATGCAGTATATCAAATCTTAAGGTACTTGAAAAGCTCTCCAGGAAAAGATTTGCTCTTCTCAAAGAATAATGTTTCGAACACTGAAGGATACACAAATGCATATTAGGCAGGTGATTAAACAACTAGATATTCTACATATGGTTATTTTACTTTTGTGGAAGGAAATCTTGTAACATGGAAAATCAAGAAGCAAAAGGTTATTGCAAGGTCAAGTGCAGAAGCTGAGTTTTGAGATATAGCTCATCAAATATATGAATTATTATAAATTAAGCGTGTTCTATCAAATTTGAGGATTGAGAATACAAAACTTATAAATCTTTATTGTGATAATAAGAATACTACTACTAAGATTGCTAAGAATCTTGTAGAATATGATTATACCAAACATGTTGAAGTTTACGGACATTTCATTAAGAAAAAGTTAGATAAAAAGATTATTCAATTTTTGAATACTAAGTCTGAAAATCAATTTACTGAAGTCCTTACAAAGGCTATTTCAAAAAGGGCGTTTCATAATGTGATTCGCAAGTTAGACATATTGGAAATTTATGATCCAGCTTAAGGGAGAGTGTAGACGTTAGATTGTTGTATATAATACTAATTATGGGAGTTGTCGGGTAAAATAAAGATAGGAGACATTTATTAGGGATTGATTTAGTAATTATAAGAGTATGCTATATTTTTTCTTAGAATAGAATTCTTTCTAAAAATTTAATTATATCCACATATATTGCCTCCATATTAGAGAAAAAATCACTGCAATTTTTAACCCTAAAATATCATTGTTTATGGCAACTTTTAACTCTATTTATTACTATAATAGTCTTTTATACATTGCTCTATTTCCCTTTTCTTGCTATAAAGTAATTTTATATGAACCATAGGAAATAGATCTTTCCAATTATTTTGAGAATTATAGTAGATGAACTACTGAGCTATAAAGGATGAATTTTAAAATAATTAAAAATATTGTTGATATTATTTGGTTATTATTAAATATCTCATTTGAAATAAATAAAATATATTGCTATATAAACGCTAAATACCTCAATTGAATTTCATAAAAGCATAAATTATAAAAATTTGCTCAGATTGAAGTTCCCTTGTCAACAAACATGTGCATTACTTTGTTTTTGAGAATTAAAAAATAATGTAATCATTAGTTTACTGTCAATTATCGTGCAAACCACGGCCTATGTGATTCGTAATAGATGAAAATTAAAAGCTTTAAAGTCTTTTTTAAAATGTGATTAAATATTTTAATCAATAAAAAATAGTAATTTTCAAATTTTTAAAACACCAAGTCAAACAATAATTAAAGCTCTAATGTGAAAGCAAACAGTCCAAATTACTCCTGAGTGAAAGGATACTGTTTAAAAATGAATTATTTATTACCATGTTAGAGGATTTAGTTTCAATTAAAGCATAAGACGAAGGAGGAAGAGAGAAAATAATATATTAACACACTTCTTATAAAACCTAACAAAATTTGGTGAATTTATACATGGAACTTTTTCACTTTCATCTCACCCTTAAGGCTTGTTTAATGGCTGCCTCTGAAATTCCAGATATCATCCCACCAGTAAGGCTCATCATTATCATTTTCAGAACTATGATCCATAGTTTCCCAGTAAGGGTAGGAATCGTCCAACCCTTTCTGAGACCACATCCATTGCTCCTCATAAGTCCAAGACAATGGCCACTCCTCCCACCACACAGGTTCTCCCTCCCAGTTTGCCAGTAGCGCAGGATGACCAAGGAGTTCTGCATCATCAGTTTGACACTTGAAAAGTGACTGGGTTTGATTTTCAAGATCTATAACCGACTCGGGGTTAGTGTTTTCATGTGACTTGACCATATTGTCAATTTGCCCTGAAGAGTCCCAAACAGATTCATCACTATCAGCAGTGGGGGAGACAGAATGATGAGGATCAGTAGTTTTCGGCTCTGTTATGTCAATTTCCTTGTCCTTACCTTTATCTTTACATACCTTCTTGTTCTTGTTGGCCGTAGCATTACTCCTAGTGACCACCGACGCTGACCTTTTCATTATTGCCTTCTTAACTATAACAAAAGAGCGTGCATCCAGAATTGGTTTTCGGCGACATCTTCTAGCTCTTGCATGCATTCTTGCCCACCTTGATCGGCTGTCCTCTTCTTCTCTGCTTCTCTTTCTTCTTCTGCCCTCATAAACTGAACTCACTCTTGCTCTCTTCATTTCTAGGAACACAAGAAGATCTTTTTGACGGGGACTGGGGAGGGAGAGAGAAACTATATATATATATATATATATATATATATAGGTCCACCCCTTGCAAGTCTCAAAGAAAAGGGAAATGTAAGTGCAAGTTTCAGGATTTAGGGGTCTAGATTTTGTGGTAGAAATGCCAAATTTTGTCCAATCCCAATTAATTACCTTCAACGAACTCCAAGAGATATGATATATTGCGAAGAGAAGTTTGAAAACGTGATACTAAATATATCAAGCCAAGTGAAGGCCTATTTCTATTTGTGTCACGTTTGGTTACATAGGCGACTTTATGCTGAAAAGGCAAGTGTACAATTGACTATTGTCCAAATAAAGACAAACAACGAAACTGAAAAATAAGGAAAGAGGATATTTTCATTTATATTTTTAAGAAGATCATTAATATGAGAATCCCGTTGACCTTTCATTTAAGTTGGTTTCTCGACTTAAGGTATGTAATCCATTCCAACATAATACTAAAAATGTATAATTACATGTTTTAGGGATCTCTTTGTATCTTGCCAAAAATTTTTGTTTAAACCGTACTCAATTTTTGGTTTAAGGGAGTGCTTGGTTCGTATAGAAAAATGGTAATAGGAATGAGCATGAATATAGTGAAGAATAAGAATGAATATTATTATTATAATTATGATAGTTAATTAAGAGGATGACATGATAATCATTACTATTATCATCGACAGGGTTGGTTTGTAAAAAATATTGAGAAATAAAAAATTATTATATTTTAATTAATTTATTACAATATATTATTTTAATTAATGAATAAATTATATTTTAATTAATTAATTAATTATAATATTTTAATTTATTATGAATGAATTATATTCTAATTAATTATATTCTAATTAATTAATTATAACATTTTAATTAATGAATAATTATATTTAAATTAGTTATAATTAATTATATTTTGATTAATTATAATGTAATAAATAAATAAATTAAATGTTAATTAATTAAATTGTAATTAATTAATTAATTACAATATTTTAATTAATGAATGAATTCTATTATAATTAACTAATTACAATATTTTAATTAAGGAATGAATTATATTTTAATTAATAATATTGTAATTAATTAATTTATTATATTTTAATTAATTATAATATAATAAATTAATTATATTATTTCAATTAATTATATTTTAATTAATTAATCAATTACAATATTTTAATTAATGAATGAATTATATTATATTGTAATTAATTATAATGTAATTAATTAATTAATATTATTATTTTCATTATATTATATTTTAATTAATTATAATGTAATTACTTTAATTAATATATTTTAATTAATTAATTAATTGTATTTAATTATTGATTATTTAAAATATTTTTTAAAAAAAGAGCCACTACTAATGAATGAGTTTCATTCCTCTACTAAATGGTGGGTATGGAGGATTTTCTAAAAGTAGGATATCAAACTATTGCCCTTATAGTCATAATCAATAATCAACTACTCACTTTTCATTCCTTACCCATTAACTTCTTCTTAAACTCATCAACCAAGCACAAGAGAGTTGAAAGCCACTTCAATATAGGTCTTTTGCTAGTTTTTCCTTCCCCTAGACTTGTCTTTTACTGTCACTTTTTAAAATAGGAGATCTTTTGTGATTTAATTGTTGACAATTTTTATTTTATAATTTAGTCCTTATACTTCACTAAAAATTTTTAATTTGACTATTTAAATTTAGTTAAGTTGACTAGAATTTGAATTTTTCCCTATAAATGAGATTAATTTAAAATTGATTTGATCTTAGAATCTAAGATACGCTAAAAAAATAAATATTATACATTCTTTAAAATGGTTTACGTTATTTAACTATTTTCCAGGACTCTTTGGCAAATAAATGAATTTATTTGATTTGAAAATTTAAATATAAGCTCTAATCAATCAAATTAAAATCAATAAATTTAGTTAGATATTTAAATAAAACTTTGAACACTATTCATTTATTTATTTAAAATGGGACATTGAATGTCATATTGATAAATAATGGCAAATTTAAGCTCTAAAATTATTATTGTTGACTACATAACTAGTTATCTTTTAAAATCTAAAATATGTCTCGCCAAATGTTCCCATGCATATGATTATAAGTTTTTAGAAAAAAAATTGTTTAAATCGACATATTATTTTTTATTGATCTTATATCTGTTGGTGTTATTGGTCCATAATTGTTACCTACGGTTTCTCAACTTTATTATCCATTAACAGCTATAACGCCTAATAGTTATTATGCATATTATATCCTTTAACGTTTCTTTTGCTTTAATATCTATGGATGCCTCTTGTCATTGTTTCTGCTATAAAAATCCCTCACTTCTACTCTTTCAATCACTCCCATAATCACAATTTTGCTATTTTTTCTCAAATAAGACAGTTCTTATTCTGCCTTTTGGAGTGCATCGAAGCTAGTAGAGAAGGCGTTAATTCTAAAGTTGGATCCTATTATCCTACTGCATCATAGAGGAGGAATTTTATACTTAGGGTAGTGATTTTTCACAATACTTTGCATTTCAGATAAGCCGTTCCAATTTAATTATTATTGCTATTTTCGCTAACAATCTAAGTTGGAAATATTATTGTTGCATTGCTACTGTTTGTTGAAAATTATTGTGATTTTGTTGCTACGTATTTATTTTGGTAGAAGTCATAATACGGTATTGTTTCTTCGTATTGTTTGATTATTTCGTGCGAGACATTTCTGCTTTTAGATTTAATATGTCGTTTGCAAATGATATCAATGTAGGTTTTGCACTTACTGTTCCCCACATAAGTTCATCCCCTATTACCATAGCCCAAAAAATTATAACTGACCCAACTAGATAAGAGCCTCTAGATGAGAGAAATTTTAAACGATGGTCTAAGAAAATTCTACTTTACTTCCAACATTATGAAATCGATTATGTATTGTTTCAAGAGACCCCTAATGACAATATTGAGCCTAAGACTATTAAGGATAACCGTACCGTTAGGAGAGTATTACTCAACCATATGATCAACTCTTTGTTTGATATCTACTGCAAGTATAAAACTTTTAAGGAAATTTGAGATGCATTAGAAGTGAAATATAGGATTGATGATGCCGGTACTAAGAAATATGCAGTTGCTAGGTGGTTAAAATTTACCGTTGTTGATGATAAGCCTATTATGAACCAACTACTTGAGTACGAAAATCTAGTTGTTGAAATCCTTACTGATGGTGTGAACATGTGTGAGTTGTTTCAAGCTAATGCCCATATTGAGAAACTAGTTGCCTCATAGAATGACTATAAAAACCATTTGAGGCATAAAAAGAAAGAAATGAAGCTTCAATAGTTGACAGGATATATAAAGATTGAATGCCAACCGTGCACAAGATAAGACCAAAACACTTACCTTTGTCCCTACAGTTAAGGATCATGTGGTAGAATATAGAAATGCTAATAATTTCAAAAGAAATGGTGGACAAAACAAGTCTTTCAACAATAAGCAACGTCAATTTAAGCGTAAAAGGATTGATGGTGACTGTTGGTGGTTCCATAAACCAGGTCATCCTGTTGCCAATTTTCAAGCTAGAATCAACTATAAGAAGAAAGGCCAAAGACATAAACTATGACAGTTTAGGAAAGGAAACCAAACAAGGTGCCAACGGGGTAACCAGAAGAGCTTTGATAAGCCTCAAGTCAATATGGTTGAAGCTGGTGATGACAAGGAGATCATTACTACTATAGTTTCCGAAGTCAACTTTGCTGGAAATTTGGTCAAGTGGATCGTTGACACAGGAGCCACACGCCATGTTTGCACCAACAAGGACCTATTCAAGTAGTTGAATGATGTTGCTGCTGGTGAATTCTTATACATGGGCAATTATAGTGGAGTTCCTATCCAAAGAGTTGGCGAAGTCACTCTCAAAAACACTTATGGAAAAGTGTTAGCATTAGAAAATGTTTTGTTTGTTCCTGATGTATTTAGAAACTTGATTTTTGGTGCATTGCTTAACAAAGCCAGTGTTAAACTGACCTTTAATTTTGATAAGCTAGTTTTGACTAAGAATGAGAACTTTGTTGAAAAAAGGGCTTTGTAATGTGGGCTTATTTGTACTTGACGTTAAAATGAATTCATCTACTTCTTCTTCTTATATTGTTAAGTCTTTATGGCACTATAGACTTAGGCATGTGAATGTAAGGTCGATTAAAAGGATGCAAAGCTTAAACTTGTTACCTAATCAGATCACTAATGAAATAAAAAAATGTCAAATTTGTGTTGAGGCTAAGCACTCTAAGAAACCTTTTAAATCAGTGACTGAGAGAGAGTCACAATTGTTAGACTTGGTGTACACAGATTTGGGTGATTTAAGAATTGTATGAGTAAAAGAGGCATGAGATATTATATTACCTTTGTCGATGATTGTTCTAGATTTACTTATTAAAAAATAAAAGTGAAGCAAAGGAAATGTTTATGAAATACAAAACTGATGTTGAAAACCAATTAGAAAGGAGAATTAATATAACGAGTTCTGATCGAGGTGGTGAGTATAGTATTGATTTCCTTGCTGATTATTGTGAAAAAGTTGAGATTATTTATAAGCTTTCAACCCTTTATAAACTTGAACAAAATGACATAGCTAAGAGGAAAAACCGAACACTTAAGGATATGATGAATGCAATGTTGATTTCTTCCAGTTTACTTGAAGTTATGTGGGGGAAGCTATTCTTTCAACTTGTTATGTTCTAAATAGAGTCCCTCATAAGAAACTAGATCAAACCTCTTATGAAATTTGGAAAGGTTATCCACCTAACTTGTATTTTTTGAAAGTGTGAGAGTGTCTTGCTAAGGATGTTCCACCTGAACATAAGAGGAAGAAAATTGGGTCTAAGATCATTGATTCAATTTTTGTGGGATATGCCTCTAATAGTGCTGCCTATAGATTTATGGTTAAAAAAGAGAGATCCAACACTTACGGACTAATTATAGAGTCAAGAGATGCAGTGTTCTTTGAGGATATATTTCCTATGAAAGTGAGTGTGCAAGTTCCTAGAGAGTTCGTCCTTAGTTCTTCTACTAATGATGAAGTAGAGGAAGAGGAAAATATTGAACTATAGAGAAGTAAAAGAGCTAGAGTACCCATTAGTTTGGGTTCTGACTTTATTACTTCCATAGTAGTGACAAAACCTGAGGAGATAAATGATGTTTTTATGGTGACCTATATTATTAAGGAAAATCCTAAAACTTATGAGGAAGCAATGAGATATGTGGATGCTACGTTTTGTAAGGAAGCCATAGATAGTAAATTAGAGTCAATCATGTCTAATAAAACTTGGGTTTTAAGTTAATCTACCTCGAGGGTGTAAGCCTTTGGAGTGTAAGTGGATTTTCAAAAAGAAAATGAGACCTGAAGGAACCATTGAGAGGTTCAAGGTAAGATTTTTGATTAAAGGCTTGAACTAAAAAGAAGTATTAGACTTTTTTGACACTTACTCTCCTGTTACTAAAATTGCATCTATAAGGATGTTGCTTGCTATTACCTTAGTATTTAAACTTCATGTGCACCAAATGGATATTAAGACAACTTTCTTAAATGGTAATATAGATAAGAAAATTTATATGGTTCAACCTGTTGGACCCCGTTTCCGAAGTCCAACTCTCATGCAGAATATCTTATTAGGTGAGTTTATCTCCCATAGAGAGCGGATTATCTTCTTTTCTCTGATACCACAAGATGTCGCATACTTATAGCACACATTCATCGCCCATTCTTGCATTCAAAACTCCCTTTTTTTTTTCCTCAGCTCCGCTCTTCGACTATCCATTTATTCATTTCAACCCGAATACCTCAAGGAATAGCGTTGGCGAGTCCACACTTTACATATATACATGCTTTGGGGTTGTCGGTATAACTTTTGCTATAGACATCCAATTCAGGGTTTCTTTAGATAGTTTGAAAGAGGATTTCAAGAGCTACAACTTTCATGAAGATCTCGAAGGCCAGTTTTTACTTCTGAATGGTCAAAAATAGGACAGAAGATAATTATGAACGTAACCCAGGCGATGTTATGAACAGTAACACAGAGGAAGTCTGTGAACAGTAATACAGACAAAGTCTGTAAACAGTAACACAGACGAATCTGTGTACAGTAACACAGAAGATACTCTTCAACTAATATCACTTCTTAACTCCTTCTTATAATCCTTAGCCTATGATCTATCCTCTGTGTTCTATCCTCTGTAGTTGACCTTTATCTTCTGTATTGACCACTTATCGTCTGTGGTCTATCCTCTGTGTTCTATCCTCTGTAGTTGACTTTTATCTTCTGTGTTGACCACTTATTGTCTTTGGTCTATCCTCTGTGTTCTATCCTCTATAGTTGACCTTTTTTTCTTCTGGGTTGACCACTTATCGTCTGTGGTCTATCCTCTGTGTTCTATCCTCTGTGTGATAATGTGTCCTCTGTGTTCTTACATCATCACAGACGATACTTTTACTCTTGATTCATCCTTTCCTCTGTGTTCTAACGTCAGCACAGAGGATACTTGTCCTTACTAATCCTCCTTGCCTCTGTGTTCTGACGTTAGCACAGACGATACTTCTCCTTCATATTTTCCTTGCCTCTGTGTTCTGACGTCAGTACATACGATACTTCTCCTTTCTATTCCTCCTTGCCTCTGTGTTTTGACGTCAGCACAGACGATACTTCTCCTTCATATTTTCCTTGCCTCTGTGTTCTGACGTCATCACAGACGATACTTTTCCTTTCTATTCCTCCTTGCCTCTGTGTTCTGACATTAGCATAGACGATCCTTCTCCCTTCTATTCCTCCTTGCCTCTATGTTCTGACGTCATTACAGACGATTCCTTTCGTCCGTGTTTTTCACATGCGATCCTTCCCATTCTTACGTGCTATTCTAAAACCAACACCAGTTGGCAAATTCGTCAAGCAAAGCATGCACATACACATTTCATTATTTAAACCTTTAAAATAACATAATCATACCACAGAATTCAATTTCATCGTATCCATTTTCAAATTACTGTCAAAGTTATTACAAAACAGATTACACATCAACTTAAGCCAAATTAAAAATGCTCCATGCTGATATGCCAAATGAGCTATTACAGGACTAACTTAGTCCAAATAACTTTAACTAATGAGGAGGTTTCGATGCCTTGCAGAGATCACTATCGTCTTGGTTTGCACCTGAGGAGGGAAGAAAAGAGGGTTGAGCTACATAGCTCAGTGGCTAATATACTTATAGCCATCAGCAATTAGCACAAATTTAAGCATATTTCAAATAAACAGAATAATGCAGAACACATAATGCTTGACAATTTACATATGCAATGCACAAACAAATGGCTCGAGGGTTCCATAGACAGAATGGAGAAACCGAAGTTTACCTCATGAACAGAATGAGTCCTTTTTCAGAGCTCATATTCCACAAGAGGGCAGCCGAGAGAATGCTCTTGTCAACGTGCACGTGACGAACAGAATGGTTCCACTCTCGCCCAAACAAAGCACATATTCATTTACTCATATGTTTGGATTTTATGCTTGTTTGTCTTTTCATTCAGACAGAATGTCATGTCATTGTTCAATGGCATAACAAAATCAAGGTTCATAAATCATAAGCATTTTCGATAATCACATACTTCAGTAAATTTTTACATGCATGTACACACATATATAGGCAAGAATCTGCCCAATCACATAATAACTATAAATACATTACCCACCAAAATACTTGACAACAAAGGTTCAC
>JANZXR010000002.1:7412670-7436456 GCA_027575705.1 Erythroxylum echinodendron | reverse complement strand
CTTAATTTTTTATTTAGTTTTGATATGAAAATTTTTGTGAAATCTATATTTTATTTGGGCCCTCCTATCTTAAATTCCTGACTCCGTCACTGATTCTATGGTCGACGGATGTTGCAATTCCTTAGCTGGTAGTTTTTTTCTCTGTTGTGTTGAAATTTTAAGGGTATACCTGGATCATATTTTGTTTTGTAACTTCATTTTATTAACATAATTATTTTCTCTTTTCAAAAAAAAAAGTATAGGAACACATCTTCATTCCATTTCACATGCCAAAGCTAAGGTCAATCTGATAGTACGAGACAGTAGTAGAATAAAAGGGGTCAATTGCATTGGAGTAGACCACCCGTCAGAGTGACGCAATAGATATTTGTCTCCTTCAAGAAGCACACAGACACGTTCTTAGTCTTATTTTCACGCAATATACTAATACATACAAACAAGCATAGTCACGCCCCAAACTCCTCCGTAACCAGTACAAAACCACAATGACATTTTTCTTACCAGATAATTACTCTAATACAAGGTAACCCTAGTCGGCATATAGAAAGTATTGAATTGATTTCAGAAGCGAATCTGTTGGAGCCAAGACTTGCCATCAATTACATGGTACCCATTAAGTGCTAGGTAGTCTTGATAGGACATTCCAGGGTATGCAGGCGGATGGCTGCCGTCCACGAATTCTGGCGCTGGGCTCACAACTGTGTTAAGTGATGGCCCTAAAAACATGGGCAGAGTAAACCTTCTCTTTTCGTTGTTCAGCACCACTCGATGCACCACTGCCTTGCACTTACCATTTGTTAAAATCTGAAAAAAAAAATATTTTTGATCATTTATTCAGTATTGATGTAATGTTATAGTACTTTTTCAATGTATATTATATATACATTTACCTCAAGGTGATCAGCGATGTTAACGATAATCCAGTTAGGCATAAATTTGACATCAATCCACTTGCCCTGATGCTCAATTTGCAGCCCACCACCCACATTTTGTATTATGAGGGTCAGGAGACTTGTATCTGTGTGAGCAAATTGGCCCATTCGATTTTGAGAATGTTGGCGTGGTGGATAATCATTTGCAGTGAAGAAAGAGTGGCCTGATTCTAAGTTCATTTTCTTCTCTATGTAGTCTTCTTCAAGCCCCAAGGATTTGGAAATCGCTCTAAATAATTCAAGTCCAAGTTCGCGTACCATGTTGCTGTACTCCTTCAGTATCTCACTATAAAATTAAGGGCAAACATGCTGGTTAATTAGTTATTATTGAGCAACATATTTCCCAAGACAATTGATAGTAATGAATCCTTTAGCTATTGAATAGGGTACATATATTCCTATGCAAAAAACGTTATCTTACCTTAAAGCAGAAGGATTAGGAGGGCAATGAAAAGTAGGATGCACAGCTATGTTCAGCTGCTCACGACTAAAAAGTTTTGGATCAGCTTTCCACCACCTGATCATGTCCGTCGGGTTCCTAGTATCATACTTGCGCTTCTCTTCTTCCGTCATGTCAAAGAATTCAAAGAAGTTCTCTGTCACCTTTTCACTTAAACTTTCTGGCACTGGATGATTTTTCACCTGCAGGATTGCTAACAGGCTACGATATTTACATGCAATTTGAAATCTACAAGTCGATGAGACAACTAATACTCTCGAGAGAGCCGTGTGGTGAGAACAGAGAGATCTATTCTGTCGCCTTTTACTAAAAATGCAGTCGAGAGAGCCCTCAAAATAATTGTGAATTATTATTTTGTATGATGAAAAAGCGTGCAAACTTCCGTTTATAAGCTGAAACTATTTTCCTAGGAACTAACATGAATATATTTTTCCTTAAAAAAATTAAAAACTTGCATCACCTTTTGTTTATACCCTGACGCCAGTATTATTCATAGACTTAAAAATCAAACTGGCTAGTTCCTCCTGGAAACAACTTGTAAAATCTTTTTGAAAAGCGATGTAAAGGAATTAAATAGACAGAAAATGCAGTTAGGGTCTTATTTTTCCTTTATTGCATAGAATAAATCAATGTTATCCTTAATAACAAGTTATGGCGGGGAGCATCAAACTACCAAATAAAATTATTATTTTTATTATTTTGTATAACCAATCTTACTTTTCCTTGTCATGAAATGTCAGCATGTTATATGTTTGAATAATTGAACCCCGTGAGAGTCTCCCACAGGGTAGAGGCTATGTAAAAAGTAGAGTGTGGATTTCTATTATCGTGCACCGAAGCCATGGGATCCACTGCTTCACCGTTTCTGTAATGTTGGTTTAAGGAGTTAAAGAAAAGGAAGTACCGTCGTCGAGTTGAGCAAACTAGTTTTGCAATAACCACGGTACAAATAAAAGGAAGAATATAAAAGGCCTGAAGAGAGGAGATTCATACAAGGAAAAAACCAAAGTCCTGAGAGGCCTTGCCGATGTTGTCAATGGCCTTGGAACGCTGAGCAGGATCATCAGACTTCAGCATGAGGTAGTCAATGATTGGAACTTCATCAGTTATTCCACACAAGGATTCTTCGGTATAATCGTTGAATTGGAAGACATTTCCATGAAAAGTAGGGGTGATTGCCTTTTGTTCAAAAAATGATGCTAATTTGGCATCGGCCATTGCCAGGGATGTTGAGAAAAGCTTGAACAGATGGAGGATATTAGTGTACTGAGATTGCAGGAGAAGGAAGAATGCAAAATGTGCTCCAGAGCAGCACCATATATAGTAGTGGCTCCAAAATGCATGGCCTGTAGTAACGAACCACGTGTAGTTTAATGGAGTTTCAATATGGTGAGGCATCTATAAGGTATTTGTCATAAAGGTTCTATAATGCGAAGAAGAAGAAATTAAGTCAAACATGTCAAAGTACAGGAGACAGCTCATGTTTTTGTAGTGTCAAAGTGTCTAGACCATTCCGATTCATTCATTTTTCTAAACTGTTCAAATACGTAAGATAACATCGAACTTAAAAGTTTTGTTTTGTTTTGTTTTTTAATTTTTACCTCTAAAGTCCCCTACCTCAAAGAGTTAGATATATAAAGTTGATGCAAGAAGTGCACCTATTTAACTATTAAATCAAACTCCTATAGTGGATAGGAATAGCACAATATAGCAAGAGGACTCTAAACAGTACTGGACCGATCATGAGCCTACAATATTACAAATTTTTCTACACTATTATCATTACACATTTACAGACCATGAGATAAAATCAATAATGTGAATTTCCCTTCCTTTCTACCATTGGCATTACCAATCTCTCCTTTCTTTGACCTCTTCTGAAGTTCCAATAGTTGCACGTTTCTAAGCTGCCCAAGAATGCACGTAGCGGCCATGCGTTTTATAATTAATTAGCATTTAATAACTGAACATAACATGTTAATACAAATATAAAAATAATTTATGATTTAAAATTGTTATTAAATATTTCTATCAAGTTTTGAAATTTTTAATTTCCTTTTAATCTAACACTAAATTACTAATTTATGTGAAAATAATTTGCTTAAAAACAAAATACAAAAATAAAGTGCATGAACCTTACGAAAAACAGTCGACAAAAAAAACTTAGACAAAATATGTTTAACATGTGAATATGAGTGTATACCTAATATAATTAATAATTCCAAGTCAAGCAAAGTTAAAGGGTAAATATGAATATGCATAATTGGTATAATAAACATGAATTTAAAAGGCACAGTATGAAATCCAGAGGCATGAGCCGAAAAAGGACCTAAGTAATTAAAAATAAATACGAATAAAATAAGGATATAATTTATAAATTATAAAAAATATATTATCATACAAAATATTTTAAGAATACAAAATCATACAAAGTTATAGTTACTGTGTCATAGTTGAATATTATTAGTTTGAATTATTTTAAAACTTTAATTAGTTTTAATTGTAAAATAAGATTTATATTAAAAATGGTTCTATAAATTTATACAATTTTACATATTTATTTATAAAATTTACTTTAATTTTTTTCTCTTTTTATTCAATTACTCTACGTAATCATTGTATTTTTGTAGTGTTCTCCTACTTTTGATTTTGTTTAAAAAAAAAAGAACTAGAGTTGAAGTCTTAATTTTTCAGGAAGAGTCAATTATTTACACACATTGTTTCTTCAATCAGACCTTGTTATTGAATTATTTGGATTACAATACATGTACCTAGGCCCTTGGGATAAAGAGTATTAAAAGATATTATTCTGCAAAAAAAATTAAAACGAGTTTCAAATGAAGATAAGGCTTCAAAGTTGGTTGATGCGACAATTATTGAGAAAGAAATGGAGATGCTTTTAGATTTTGTCACTGTCAGAAATAAATATTATTATGTCTCACGATCGGAAGGCGCCGCTCGTTTTATCCCATTATTTTAATGATCCACATGCAGTAGGGTTACTAGGTTTACAATTTTAATTTACAAGGAGCACAAGCACCGACAGCCTGAAAACAACACAAGCACGAAGAAACACAAATCTGTTAACGGTATATTATTATTGTATTAATTCATTACCAAGTGCCAAACATATTTATATATTAAAAAACTCCCTAAATTACGATATTAAAAATTTTAAATACTATTTTTCAATACTTTTAATATTTTCTATTTTAAACTATTACGTCATTATTCTAACGAATAAGAATATTAGTTAATTATATTAATTATTCACACAATAACTTATTATACCTTCACATTTGACTTTAATTAATTTCATAGCAATTTTTACTGTAATTACCAGCTATTGAAACTTCGAGCATATTAAGTTCTCAATTTGTTTCTAATAGGTAGTGAATCACACAAGAATTTACTCATATTAAAAGGCTTTAACTATGACATATTAATACAATCATATAAATTTTTATAACAAAGGAAATCCTTTCTATATTCTTTGAATTGAGTAACTAAAATTATTTGTAGCTATATTATTACTAAATTTATTTGAACTCTACGATAACACAAATTTAATAAATATTATATTACTTGTAGTAAAATATAATAAAATTACAATTACAAAATTTTAATTATTTATTAACGCTTGGTTATATTTTTTATAAATAATAAATAATCTAAAAATAAGAATAGAAGAAACACAAATAAATATCCGTGAAAATTTTTTTAAAGTCAAAACTACTAATAGTCAATGGACCAAAAAATAACATTATAATATCACATTTTTTCTAATCGATTTTAAAATTTTTTTAATAAAATTGAAGAGCAATTATCAATAAAAACAAACTTTGCATCAGCAATGCCATCATATTAAAATTTATTTGTTTACTCATGTCTGACAAAAGAATTTTAACCAACCTCATACATATACATATTACTTAAAATATTAAGGTATTCTGAAGCCCACCTACAAATTATTGGTGCAATAATTTTACTAAAATATATGAACTTCCCATAAGAATCATAAATACTAAATAGTTCCTTGGTCCTCTGCTAAATGACATAAACTGTTACGTTTTTTAAATGGACGTAGGCCTTCACAAATTATTTCTTATGCTGAGACCGTTTAAATAAAAAGCCAACCAACGAGAATAAGTCACCATCTACAACCTACCAAGTGTATGGACATGAAGTTGTGCTCCTATCAAAATTTCCGAAACAAAACATGAAGAGGACATATCTCCTGACAAATATGTCTTTTGCATCATTGTTTGTCTTCTTTTTTGACATTATGGCATCAAAGGCGTTAAAAAATCCAAACGAGAGGTTATATTTCACTACAATAAAGTTGGTTTCAATCAATGTTCTTTTGTCTGCTTGCCTGTTTTTTTATTGTGATCAAATCACCAATTTTTATTACTATATTCTATAAAAATTTATTTATTCAATAAATAAAAATTGGAATTACACGGGAACAATGAGCACACTAAAAGTCGGAACAGAAAATCTTGCATCCTTTTAGTGGCATGCTCCGCCTTAAAAAAAAACATGAATATCGTTAGAAATGAAATAACGTGGAACTTTTGGGTTCGGATCACTTGTTACATTATTTTGATCCTATTCTATTTTATGAGTATCTATTTATTTATTTTTTAGAGATCCTATTTATTAGATGAATAGATGTTCATGGATGGAACAGATGATATATATATTCCAAAAACTTTTCATTCAGCTCAATAATTATAAAATATTTTTATACAATTATTTTATTTTCATATTAAATATGATAACGATGAAAATTGGAATATTTGGTTTTTAAAAAAAAGATATTTCTTATAAATTTGTATTTGATTGATTTTGAATAAAACAAAATAGGAATAAGGCAAGTAGAATAGATAATTTATTCAACCTGGAAGTCATAGACATGAGATGATAAAATTATAATCCGACCTTTCATATGCCAGTTGTCTTAATCATGCCCAAAAATGACGATGTATTGCGCAAGAATTCTATCTGTAAGCAAGAAATTCAACTCTTTAGTCTTCTTTTGTTATGTCAACTCTCCTTAGTTTGGGCTTCTAAATATCAGCATATATGCCCTTTCAGAATTTAAATTACTTCCTTGATTCTTTCCTTCATGTGTATGTTTTGCGTCAAAAGTGAAAACAAGATCTTTTGTCACCAATTCTGCTTTCATTTTCTTGAACTTGTATGCAACCAAACCTCTTACTTCATTTATCGTTTATAATTCTTTTTAAAATTAAATATTAGAGATATGAATGGTTGAGAGACCAAAAGCACAACTCTCTAAATAATGAACTAAAGATCAATAACAAAACACTCTTAATCTTTAACTAGTAAATTAATGTGAGAATAAAAAACTTAATAATAAAGCAAACACTAAGATTTACGTAGAAAACCTTTTAGTGTATAGGAAAAAATTTGGGCTCAAACTGATAAACAATACATACTCAAATAAGGATTTACAAAGTTTAACATCTCACTCCACAACTTTAGGTTGTTTCACAAATTTTCATGATTGAAACCAAAATTGATATGTTAGTCAACAAACTCTTAAACCAATTCCAAAAATAATAAAAAATGAGAATACTATACTATTTGCTCTCTTTGTGTTTTTCTCACTTTTTAGTGTTTTGGCCACTCACACATGCAAAACTTACGTATCTTCTCTTTTATATCACGAAATAGGTTTTTCTACACTGTACATGATTGCATACATATTCCTGTAAGTAATCGCGTCTCTTTTAACTTTGCCGTACTTGTAGATGTACATGGTCATAGAGAATTATACGGTCGTCACACATGGCCGTGTAAGTCATGAACATAGACGTGTGCACGACTATGTATGTCTTTGCCCTTCATGTCTTAGTTCACATAGTTTCAGAGACTTACATGATTGATCCACACGATCGTGTAAGTTAAAGACGTGGGGTGTAGCACCCTACTCGACTTTGTCTTTCCCAAAAGAGCTTCATTTATCTTGTCTTCATTTGTTCATCATTCCTATGAATCATAAAAGGATCAACAAGCACCAAAAGTCTCAAAAATAGGCTAAATACACAACAATCACTCCCTCTAGCTCAAGACATATTTAGCTTCAACAATTACTTGAGATACATCCCAGCAAGCTTACTACAAAACTTGTGCTTGTTTGTGGGTACTGCTTTAGTCAATGTATCATCACCATTCAAGTCTGTATGAATCTTCTTCAACGCCAATTGTTTCTCTTCAATCACAAACCTTAAATAATAATATATGACATATATACATTTTGTACGGGAATGATATATAGTATTTTTGCTCAAATCAATAGCACTTTGATCATCATAAAATACTACATAGTCTTATTGCTTCACATCTAACTCTTAAAAGAACCTTTTTAACCAGATCATCTCATTATAAGCTTTACTGTAGCTATATACTCAGTTTCATTCATAAACAAAGTCACAAACTTTTCTAGCTTTGATTGTTATGAGATGGCTACCCCTGTAAACTCAACAGGAATAAGACTTGAAGCTTGTCATCAAGTATGATCTTCATTATTGTAAGCTTGTTGATTATATCCTATAAATCATTCAAATGCTCTAACACGGATTTCTAGCTTTCAGCTTCAAGTTTACAAGCCTCTGAATCAAAGAGGTCTTGTTATGGGCATTTTTTCTTTTATACAAACCTTCTAGCTTTTTCCACAACTCAAAAGTATACGTTTCTCGAGAAACATGGCTGAATATAATGATATCAATCCATTGTTTAATAGTGCCTAGAGTTTTTCACTTCATCTTTTCCCATTCTCTATCTAACATCTTCTCAGGTTTTGAAGGAACATCATCCTTCACACCTTTATCCTCATAAATATGATCAAAAAGGTCCTTGTAATACAGAAGGTCCTTCATCATAGGCCTCTAAATAGAGTAGTTTGGTGACATCAACTTGACCATAAAGCTGTTTTGACTTCCATCACGATGTCTTTGATACCACTTGTTGGAAGACAAAAAGACACAATTCTTTAAAGAATCAACCAAAGATCAAGAACAAAACAGTTTCAAACTTTAATTAGCAAATTAATATGAAAATAAGAATCTTAACAAAGCAAACACCAAAATTTACATTAAAAAACCCTTCATTTTAGAGAGAAAAATTACAGGCCAAATTAATAAACAATTCCACATATTCAAATAAGGATTTACAAAGTTTAATATCTCCCCCTACAACTACAAGTTGTCTCATAAAGTTTGAGGATTGAAATCAAATTTGATATGCTAATCAATAAACTCTCAAATCAATCCCAAAAACATTAAAAAGAGAATGAGAATATTATACTACTTGCTCTCTATGTATTTTTCTCACTTTTTAGTGTTTTGGTCACTCTTACATGTAAAACCTATGTATCTTCTCTGTCATAACATGAAATAGGTTTTTTAACACCATACACAGTCACTTTTTTTTTACCATACACGATTGACCGTATCTCTTCGGCATCGCCTCACTCGTAGATGTACAAGGTCACAGAGAGCTACATGATCGTCACATACAACCATGTAAGTCATAAACAAGAGTATATATATGACTGTGTAGTCATATATGACTGTGTAGTCTTTGCGCTTCACATCCTTCTTCATATAGTTTCAGAGAATTACACAGTTGATCCACACGGCCGTGTAAGTTAAGGACATAGGTGTGTAGCATTCTATACGGTCGTGTCTTTCCTAGAAGAGCTTCATCCATCTTGTCTTTACTTGTTTGTCATTCCCATGAACCATAAAAGGATCAACAAGTATCGAAAGTCTAAAAAATAGGACTGAACACACAACATGAATTTTGTTGATTAAGATTAGATAACATTGTAGCACATGTTACGTGTATATCAACATTAATTTGAAAAAATACAAAGTAATTAATTAAATAAGTCTCCGTTTAGTTGTTGGCTGATAAGTAAAAAAATAGCTGGTTGAATAAATTTCGCTGGTTGACTTTATTGATAAGCTATTTTTAATATTTGGTAATCAGCTGATTGAGTTGGCTGATTGAACCCAATCAGCTGATTTTCAAAAAGCTCAGGAAGAGTAGTGTTTCGAACAATCAGCAGTTTATATTTGCTTGTCTAACGATTATGCCCTTCGTCTTCTCCACTTCCTTTATGAACAGGTAAAGCAAAGGTGTCTTCAAAATCGGCAAGGAAAACCAGAACCAAAACTAGAAAGCCAGATTATGTATCTCTCAAACTTAAGCTAGCTTCTCTCAACAAGAAATCAGAAACCCCACAACGAACTGCCACCATTTCCTCTACACCTAGAACACACTGTACATGACAGAGGCATGCAAGATGATCAAGGAGCCAATGAAGTTGCTTTTCTCTTCGAAACTTCCGTTGAAGATACATCCACAACTCTCCAAAGCCTCTTGGGCAACACGACCACAACGACAACTGCAACCTTGGACAAGGGCAACCCACTGTCTCCGACTCATTCACTATCGTACGTGTCTAGAGTAAACGAGGAGAGTGAGAACATGTCTACTTCCAGCTTGCTTTTAAGGTCTGCTATGAAGAATAAGGAAAGAGATGCAAGTACTAAGAGGTGGGTGAGTTACCGTGAAGTAGTGAAGAAAGAGCAAGAAGAAGAGAGTAGTTGTTATGGTGAGTTTTGTCGAGATCAAAAGGGACTGGTAGTTTTGAAGCTTGATTATGAACAAATCTTGAATGCTTGGTCTAATAAAAGGTCGCTTTATATTAAGAGAGGGTCACCACAATATGATTTATTGTTCTTTACTAAGAATATTCAATTATTCATATTCTTATAATTTTTTTAAAGTTATGTCTTTATAAGTCATTTTATACATAAACAGCTAATACTAAACAACTAATTTTATCAAACATCTCTAACAAACAGCTAATACAATCTGATGGTCAAATCAGCTGATAGAATCAGCTAACAGCTATCAGCTGATAGAATCAACTATTTGCCAAATAGGACCTAAGTCTGAATTTATATAAGATCATAATCTAATTAGGTATAATATTTTGATACAATTTATATTCTTATGATTGTCAAGATTTTTATTGTGTTGTTGCCGTATAGTTAAAAAGATATTTTCAATCCCTAGTTTTATGAATTGACTAAATTTATTCCTTTTAAATGCCATATAATGCAAAACATCCTTTATAAAATGCAATAATATCAGTTCTAGGACTAATTGAACATGAATCGAAAAACTAAGATAAAACAAAAGGTTCTCGTAGTTCTGCATCGTGACTCTGAGAAGAAAGGCAATGTCTCCTGGACATTAACAGCTTTTAGAAAGTGTAAAACCCACCGCTGTTTTATCTTCACCAATTAAATGCTTCCTTCGTCGCACCGACAGTCTCCCTTTATTATTATTTTTTCTGCACGAAGCTACCGTAATCCACACCATGTGCTTATCTCAGTTAGGAAATTTATGTTACGGCCTCTGGACTACCATCCTTTCTCTTTGGGTTGCATCCACTCACATGTCTTCTTATATGATGTTTCACATGTGATCTCTTTGTCTCTTTGTCTCTTTGGTCCCTGACTTGTGTGCACGTATTGAACTGATTTCCCTTCCTTTGATTCGGTTTGGCTTATGGCTAAGTCACGTGCTACAATGGTTACAGAGACCCGAGGGGTAAGAACATGGAAAGAAGAAAAAAAGAAACTACAATCTGTAGAACCCCGTTATTGGTTATGGTATGCAACCTAACGGATATCTGTAATTTTAGAAAATTATAAAATGGTCTGGAATTTTTTTAAAATTATAGAATAGTTCATCGATATATTCTACTATATAATTTATAATTTTATGTCATATCTCTAAAAATCATAATAATAGAAATTTAAAATAATAAAAATCTATTTATTTATATTAATATTTCTTTTTACGTTTTTTGCATATAAAAATAACAACAATTAATATAAAATAGATAGTTTAATTATCATACAAATATAAAACTAAAGATAATACAAAGTACTTAAAATGTTACAATTTCATCATATAATAAAGAATAATTATATCAAAACATTAAATAGAAAGAATAATAAAATTTCATGATTCCATAAGTATTACAACAACAGTTCGTGTCGAAAATCACAATCAACTATAAGAGAAATATGAAACAAAAATATCTATAGTTAAAAGTTCTATAGTTATATTGTATATATAGAATTTAACTTATGAATCAAATACATGTGAAATTAAAACAAGACAAAATATGAAACACCTATAACTTCATTCAATCGAATATCTGCTTAAATCTCATTAAACTAAATTCTCATTATTGAGAGAAGTCTCATCATCACCATAATTTAAATTTATTACACCAAATGATATATCAATATTTTTCCATCTAAGATTATCTTTCAAGTCATTCTCATCTATGAAATTTTGTATCTTCGAAACCCATTCCTCTAAAAGATCAATATGGTTACGGAAAATTAAATATATAGAATTACTTGATCTATATAAAGAGTCCTAGTAAAGGAATAAAATTAAGCTATTAAGAAATTATTTTTAAATATTATATTCAACTTAATAATGATAATAACACATCTTTCTCGAAATTTTAAATTGTATGAAACAAAGACTTTGTTATTCAATTTTTTGTATTCTGATCAATTCCTTTTCTGGGAATTAATAACTTCAAATATGTTCTAATTCCTTTCACAGACCCTGACACACTTACACAATGACTTGAGATTCGAATTGCAACCATTTGTAATTTTAGAACACTACTTCTGAATTGGTCTCACTAGGCAATTGTAAGACAGTAAAGTAATATTATAAACAAAATAACGTGATGATTAATTTTTAACAAGTAATAAAAGTGAAAAAAATATACACACTTGAATTAAGTTTATCTTTCTGACGAATAGCGATGGGCATCCCAAAATCACCGAAAACATCCTTATAAACTTCCATTTATGAGTTTAGAAGATCTTGTATCATCTTATGAGTAGTAATTATTGCAAAAGTAATAGTGTTTACCTATTAACTTCAACTTTATTTATAAAACTTAGTCTACAATGGACACTAGGATTAAATAATGCCCCAATTATAAACAAATGAGAGTAAAGATACTTTTCCCATCTCTTATTGATAACTGCAAGATAAGTGTTAGTGAATATATAAAACTAATTAAGTTGCCCTCACGCATAAGCTTAAGCTTTTATGGTGAAATGGTCGTTTAACATGGTATCAGAGCCTTTATGACCAAGTGATCATGAGTTCAAATCTTACCACCTACTTATTATTCAGCACAAGGTAGATTGAGCATGTGCAAGTTTTAAGCCCAAAAGGCTTTCACTTGAAGGGGTGTGTTAGTGAATATATAAAACCAATTAAGTTGCTTCCTTCACCCTCTTAATGGCATCATAAAAATAACATATTATTGCCTTCTCATCACTATCAGATAAATGAAATACTGTTACCAAAGGCTTGCAAACTCGGATTAAAAATTGACTATAGGACAAAAATTTATGATCTTTAAGTATAATTCTAGAATCCTTAACTTCAACATTAGACCTAACATACTGAAATGCAACCCAATTATCACTTGTAAACATTTGCCTCAACTTCTTCATCATAATAAAACACTAAAGTAATAAAAAAAATTAGTGGCAAATCTTGTAATAATATAACAACATAAATGTTTACTATTAGTAAAATCCTTTCTTAATCAAATTTAGGACCTAGTATGATTATAGATGAACTTGTTCACTTGTTGCTTTAAACAATTTCATTGGTGATAAGAAAGTATCTAGTATCTCTTATAAATTTCAACATTAGGTAAATATAATGCGCAACACAAGGGTTTAATAAAAAGAATTATATTTACCTTATAATTTTTTCACAACTGCTTTGTAACTAGAATCATTGTTAGTAATGAAATGATGACAACACTTTTAACCTAACTTCATTCACAACTTTATCAAGTATCTAAAACAGAGCATCAAAATTTCTAACAAGGCCATATATATCAATAAACTTCAGAAACATTGTCCCTTTAGCATAATAAACCAAAAAATTGATAATAGGCTCATGTAGTTTATTTGTTTAACCATGAAACATAATTGAATACTCATTTTTTAGTCCAAATAACTGTTTATTCAAAAATAGAGCTCCTTAGAAGTTTACCTCTATAGTTATTAACTGAAAAAGCTTTATATCTTGGACTGTAAGAGGTAATAGCATCCACCATAAGCTAGTAATAATAAGGCTAGACATTATTAAATGATATACTTGAATTATACCACCATCTAACTATTGCCATGTCCATATTATGAACTGTTTTTTTATATTGCAATACACTATGGATTGAAGGCTGAGCTTTAGGAGTTGTAAAAAAGTCTTCTTCTTTTCCTCACAGTAAGTACAACATTCCCTTTTTATTATTTATGAAAACCACCTTCAATGTCCCCACAATCATCATGGCCATTGAAAAAAGAACTTTGACTACTAATTTCATAGTTTAGTCTTTGTATTGTTTCTTTCTCATGCTAATACTCTTCAAACAAAGTTTTCTTTTGTCATTTCATGTCCTGGCTCACTTTCTTACAAGGTTCCACATCACATTTGACCTAAAACAAATGCTTCTTTAATTTAGTGATTCCTCTACCTTTTAAATTGTTGTTGCAATGCAAACAAATGGTATGATTCTTTATTCTAGGAACCAATCTAGCATGAGCCCAAGCTAGATCAATGAATCTTCCTAAAACTACAAATTATCAGCAGTACATGAACTTCCCTCTATTTATCTATAAAAATAAATGAAGAAATGTCAAAATTAGATCAATAACTGTATAGTATTCTTTTAACTTAATTTCATTATCAACTACTATCACAATATGTGCATTGTTCAAATTAAAAAAATAAAAAGTAAATATATCTTATATAACTCATTTTATATGAGTACATAGTTCAACCATAAAGGCATAAACTCACAACTATAACTTATTTTGTGTGATTACATAATTTAATCATAAATTTGCAACTATAAATCTGTGCCTCATACTGTGTGATTACATAATTCATTCATCAACTCACAACTATAAGTCTATAACCTATTTTATGTAATCATGTAATTCAACCATAAACTAACCCTTTTTTTATTATATAAGTTGTATTATATATATAACTCATTTTGTGACAACTACTTTGTGACAATATATAACTCATTTTGTACACAAAATAAACAATCAAAAACATTCAAATAACTAAGCATTATTATCTTTATTTTGCTTTCTTCACTAATTTTTCATTTACCAATTTTAATCAACATTGTTATTGAAATCACAACTTTAATTTGACAATCTTTCATTCACCAATTTTAATCAACATTCTTACTCATATCTCTGATAACATTGCTCATAAAGTCAATAACTTAGTATACACTATGCAATTTAATTTCATTCAACACAATTCAATAAGAGTCAACAACTTAACATACACATACATTCACATATATACACTAGACAACATAATTCAACATAATTCAATATTATTCAATATCCACAAAATATATGGAGAAGCTCTTTCAGATCCACAAAATATTTTGGCAATCTTGAGTACTTGACTCTTTATAACTTGTGAGGCTACTTGACTGGGATGTTGGATGACTGACCAATGTGAACTACGACTGGACTGTAAGATATGACAGGTAGCATGTGAGCTACAACTGTAACACCCTATACCTGATAATAGAATTGACATATCTATTGTTACCATATTTTTACATACCTAACATTTCGAACTACAACATTCTATATTTAACACCTCATTATTCTAGCAATTACTATTCACTTTATAAAAATTTTGACAGAGTTTGCTCAATATTTACTTAAAACCTCTAGCAAGAAACTTTAATACACTTCTCATGCATGTTACTCAACTACCCGTCTCTATGTTAAACTCCTTGACAAAATAATTAACCCATCCTCCAATACATTTCAACATAGCTAAACCAAATTTCATACATAACTTTCATATATTCATATATAATTCACAATAAAATCCTGTAAGATCCTTCACTTCTTTATGTGTACATGCCATAACTAAAATAAAAATAAAAATTTATAGTACATCCACCTCCAAATCTTTCTAGATTCTCTATGTGACTCTTGTCTTGTAGTAGATCCACCACATTTTTCTTCTAATTCTCTTCAAAACCTACGCGTGGAAAGAAAATCCACACGCTAAGCTGTAGGCTTAGTGGTGTTCAAGCAATTCCATTTCTCATTTATCTCAATTCATTCAACCATAACATGCATAATATATAATAGTTCTTAAAATATAAATATCTTCATTTATTTCTAAGCATAAATTGGCATTTAAAATCAAGTTATGAAATACAATCATGTATCTATTTTAATAATTCATATCTAATTACACAATGACGAATAAGTTTTGCCATTTAATTTGTAATCAATTATTATTTTCATTTGAAGTTCCTTAATCATTAGTATAATATAATATATATTATATTTTGTAATTTCCCCAAAGTAAAATCTAAAGGAATTGTATTGCCGAGCTGGATAAGTGGGATTTTAAATACGAGATTAGGTTCTCAGGACCATACAGGCTTTTTCTTTTTTTATTTACATATTGAGACTAAACTCTCGAAATTATGCAGTTCATAATACAAATCAAATATCTTACATTGGAACTGAGCTCTCAGAGCCATATAGTCCAATAACGTATATCTTAACATAGTATTGCTAACTCCCTAATTGGTAGGAGAACCTTATCATATTCTTCCAATTCCTATCTATTTTACTAGGGAAAAATCTAATCAAATTTCATTGAAATTTAATGATAAACACTCATAATAGCCAATTCAAGCTATTCCGTATTCGACCAAAACAAATGTCACTTTTTAATGTCATTTTTTTCTTCCGTTGTTGGTTTTAATTTATTTCATACAACATTCAAGACATATTCATCTTACTAACTAGTCAAAAATAATATGTATATCAAATTTCCAAATTCAACATATGTATGCCAATTGGGGAAAATACAAATCATAGGTCCAAAATCAAATTAATTAAATATACTACTTCATTTACAATCCAATTGAATATTTGTAACAACAATTTCATAAACCCCCAATTTTACTCAAGAACCCTAAATTACCTAAATCATAATTTTTAAGGAAAAAATAAAATTGCAAGAACACATACTAAATTGATGTCCAATTCTTTAAATTAAGCTTCCATTAACTTCAATTTCACCAACAATTCATTATTCCTTCTCTTTCTTTTTCTATTTCTCTCTCTCCTTCAATTCCTCTTCTTTATTTTCATAATATTGCGTAAACATTCAACTTTATGTATTTTATTCATCAATGAATGCAACTACATCGAAATCACATACTAAAAAATAATCAAAACTCCATTAACTTACCTTATAAATGATTAGTTCTAGTTATTTTGACAATGGATAACTCAAGTCCAATTATTGTTAGTGATTCTACAATCTGCTCATACTAAAAAATCTAATATAAATCTTTTTTTGTGATCATATCCTATCCAGCTTAAGCTTTAGTTGTCAGAATGAGTAGCTCTACTCAGAAATTTAGTATTAATCGATATTTTAACTCAGTTTGAAATTAAACTATAAGGGTATCTGGTGAACGAATGGTGCTAAGCCTTCTATCTCTTTAATTGGCACTGTATAATTTTGTATTGTAGCCATGGAAGTGACAATAAAAATCCTTGAATGTGAAGTCTTTTTGGTTTTTGGCTCTTTTTGGGGTTTTAGCTGTTTTGATAACTAGGCATGTTAGTTGTCTGGTTGGATCAAATTTTCTTCTCTTCTTTTTTTGTTAATTATTACTTTTCTACTATCAAAATTGTGGGAGCGTATAAGTTTATGACCTTGATATGTCATTATTGGGTTGTGACGGCTTTGTAAAGCACTAAACTTTTTAGAGTCATATGATGTCTCTCATCTCATGACGGCATTGTCCACGGAAAGAACACTATAGAGGTATAAGTGTTAATCTCGGTGGCACAGTGGGTGGTAGTCAAGTGGTGGTTAAAGGTGGAGAAATCTGGGTGTTTCGAGAGAAGGTGGGTAATATTTTGTGCGTTGGATAGAGTGGTGGTTGTAAGGAAGAGGATAAGTAATAGTAAGGAGGGGAGTGAAACTGGAGAGTGCTATATTGTGCTAGACCTAGAGTGAAAGGAGAGAGTGTCTATTTAGGAGTTTTGTAGTTTGTAGTTTGTAGTTTGGTCCAAGTTACACATCTAGAAGCATGCAATTCAACAAGTATTTTTGGGTGATAGAAGTGAAACAGTCGTCATCCTAAGCAGGTATGTGTTTACTCTTTTCACGTTAATTATACATTGATGTAAGGTAGGACAAGCTGCATCTCTTTAGCCTTTAAGTGGGAATACATTCATCAGGTACGCTTTTACCTTTGGCTTATCTAATTTTCGTGATACTTCACTTACGAACCTTATACCTCTACCAGTATATGGCAAGTCCATTAGATTTTTTTTATATAACTTAATAAATCAACCTTTTCTTTATTCTTTTTTATTATATTTATTTACTCAATTATTTTAATTTTATTTACATAATTTTTTAGCATATTAGTTTTACATATCTACTCTTTTAACATACATTTTTTTTTTATTGTCACATTTGCATATGGGTTTATCGGAAATAGCCTCTCTACTCTATAAGGATAAGTCTGCTTACTATCAGACCTCTCCAGACCCCACTTTATTACTGGATTTTGGACTGGGTACGATGATGATGATGATGATTTATCAAGAGCACCCATATACCTTTTTTCATCTTTTTCTAAATTTTTGTTGATATGGTGAGTTTAGGGACCTAGGTTGATGATTTAGTGTTTAATAAGTGATTTGAGGGGTTAAAAGTAAAGAAAGTTGGCTTGAAAATAAAAGAAAAATGGAGAAGAAAGGAGGAGGCTTGTTCTCAGCTATCTTTGGTGAAGAAGAGAGGGTTAGGTAGCAATTAATGTCATGTGGTCCCTTAATAACTTTTTTCCAATTTTTTTAAGATCCAAATTTAACTTTAACTTTGAATCTAGTCTTTTCTTCTTCTCAATAAAAATACCTATAAGAAAATATCAATCCCACATAAAAACCTTAATTAATATCATTTATTTGCATTAATATTTTTATATTTGATTTTCATCCTTTCTTGGGTCAAACTTTGATCATTGTTCTACTCTTAGTCAAACCTTCAAAACGAACTCATTTTGAGCTTTAATTTGATCCTTGGGCTATCCTTGAATAATATTATCCAATGTCAAATAAAATAAAATAAAATTTAGGTCCTTGGTGTCACTATTCACCTCAAGATATACTATTCATGATCTAAAAAGTAATATTCATAAAATTAAGATTTTGAGGCATTACATCGACAGTGTGATGTGTTTACGATGTAACATGTGAGCTATGATGAAGGACATATGACCTACGATGGTGTAACATGTTTGCAGTGCAGTGTATAAGTTACAACAGTGTAGGGGTAAGTTGCAATATATGACATTGGTGCAGGGAGAGGACTCCGGTCGAGGTGGAGGATAGCTAACAAATAGTAGTAACGGTGACTATGAAAGAGCAGAGTGAGGGAGTGAGGCAACCAACAATATAGCAAGTGGGTGGAGGGATCTGGTAGGTTTTAGGGTTAAAGTTTCTAGAAATTTCAATATAGTCCCGATGATTAAAATCTTTTCAATTTAGTTTGGTAAGTGACCGGTACCGATTTGTATCATAAACCTGTTGGATTTTATTAATCCCTTTAAAGTCAGGATCCGTTCATATCAAATCATCAAGAATCAAATAAAAGAGGAAGCATACCTGAATCCATCGTAAAATCTGCACTAGAGTCTTGTGGTTTGTCTTCCAAATTAGAATGTAGCCCATTTTCAGAGTTTTCCCTAACTCTTTGTTTTCTCTCTGATGATGGGATGTCATAAAAGAATTATGCGTACATTTAATTTAGGGACCATAAACCCTTTTATTAGGGTAAAACTCCTAATCTAATTTCTAATTTGGCCTATCATAAAACTAGAAATTATAAACCCAGTCTCTACACATATAAAGCCCACACTTAAAATATATATATAGCATAAAATATGATAACCATATTAGACCACTTTAATTAATTGGGCTCAACTTTATATGATAGTCTTTATGCATAATTATACACGTATAAGCCCACATGTTTGATTAAAAAATCCTTACAATCTCCCACTTGGGCTATATGTGTTATCTTAAAATTGTGTATTAACCTTATGAGTACTAAGAATTTTGCTATCATTACTGTATGCATCCCCAGATAATCCGGTCCATCAATCATACCAACATAGGATCAAAGCATCTTTCGCTACAATTTACGTAACTAGACCCATCAATGGTCATATATACTGATATAACCAAATGACATAGATCAAGCATGGATGGGTAGCATGGAAATTATAAGCAGTGTGATCTTTGCATTCTTATTTCCAAATAGTCCAGCCTTATTCTTTAGTGAGATCAATTTTAAATAAGTTCAAAGACAAAATAAACCAAATATCTTAAAGCTGAAAATAACCTCGAACAAATTAACCAAAAACTGTATCCAAAATGACAGTGAAAAATGTTTAATCTAAAAGCATCTATTATACAAACTCCTACTGAAACTATATATCCTGAAAAGATGCAACACCCATATGAGCAGTGTGCTTATGAAAGACCTTGGGTGGCACTCCTTTAGTAAGCAGATCTACAATCATGGATTTTGATCCAATGTGTTGTATAGACAACTGTCCACTCTGAACTCTCTCTTTAACAATTAGGAACTTGATATCGATGTGTTTCGACTTTGTCAAACTCCTATTATTATTAGAATATAGCACTGCCGAGTTATTGTCACAAAATAACTTAAGTGGTCTTTCAATAGAGTCCACAATACGCAGCCCCATGACAAAGTTTCACAGCCATATCTCGTGGTTGGATGCCTCATAACACGTTATAAACTCCGCTTCCATGGTGGAAGAAGCTATAAGTGTCTGCTTAACACTCTTCCAAGAAATAACTCCTTCAGCAAACAGGTAGATATAGCCCGAAGTGAATCTCCTACTATCTTGGCATTTAGAAAATCGGAATCAGAATAACCAATGATCTCCAGCTTATCCAATTTTTTGTATGTGAGCATATAATCTTTCATTCTCTACAAGTATCGCATGACTCATTTGGCTACTTTCTAGTGATCCAATCCCAGGTTACTTAAATATCTCCCTAGCATTCCAATAATGTATGCAACATCCAGAAGCATACAAACCTGAGCATACATTAGACTTCCAATAGCCAAAGTATAAGGAATCTTCTGCATTTCCTTAGCTTCAAAGTCATTCTTGGGGCATTGACTTAAACTAAACTTATCTCCTTTAGACACAGGGGTATCACCTAGTTTACAATCTTGCATGCCAAACCTTTTAAGTACCTTTTTGATATAGCTCTTTTGTGATAATCCAATAATACCTCGAGAGTGTTCTCGATGTATCTGAATCCCTAAAACAAAAGAGACGTCACCAAGATCTTTCATTTCAAATTTCTTTGACAGATATCTCTTAGTTTCATGCAATAAGCCTATATCATTAGTGGCAACAAATATGTCATCGACATATAAAACTAGAAAAACGTGCAACAAATATGTCATCAACATATAAAACTAGAAAAACGTACTTACTCCCACTGAACTTATGGTATATACAATCATCATCCAAGTTCATCTCAAAACCGAACGAGATGACAACTTGGTGAAATTTGTAATACCATTGACAAGATGCTTGCTTGAGTCTATAGATGAATTTCTTTAGTTTGCAAACCATTTACTTTGCATCTCCTGACATAAAGTTTTCTGGCTGCACCATATAAATCATCTCATCAATGTCACCATTGAGAAACATTGTCTTAACATCCATCTGATGTAACTCAAGATCAAAATGTGTCACTAATGTCATTATTATCCTGAAAGAGTCTTTTGAAGAAACTGGAGAGAAAGTCTCTTCATAATCAATGCCTTCTTTCTGTGTAAAGCCCTTTGCAATAAGACGAGCCTTATACCTTTCTATATTTACTTTTGAATCCTTCTTAGTCTTAAATATCCATTTTCAACCAATAGGTTTCGCACCTTTAGGCAATGGTATAAGGTCCCAAACATCATTGTCCTGTATGGACTTTATCTCTTCATTCATGGCATCAATCCACTTTTGAGAGTTAGAACTTTCCATGGCTTGATGGAAGTTGATTGGATCATCTTCTATCATACCAATGTCAACTTCATGTTCTTGAAGGAATACAATATAATCATTTGGAATTGCACTTCTCTCTTTAGTGGATCTCCTTAATGGAATAGGTTCTTAAGGTTGTAGAATTTGTTCTTCTGAAATAAGTTGTTGAACTTAGGGAGGAGCTTCCATAACATTGTCTTGATCCAGAATTACTTTTTGAACAATGTCAGGAATGGAAACCTGGCCGTCATCATTGTCAATAGCAATTAGAGGAATTTCAACGTGTTCCTCTTCAAAAACAAAGTCCTTAGTCCTTTCTCCCCTCTCAAACTCAACATCCTTAGAAAACTGGGTATTTCTTGTCTTAAAAATTGCCTTAGTAGTGGGATCATAAAACTTATAACCTTTGGATCTTTCAAATATCCAATAAAGTAACAACTGATAGTCCTTGAGTCCAGTTTCTTTTCATTTGGCCTATAAGGCCTTGTCTCAACTGGACATCCCCAAATGTACAAGTGCTTTAAACTAGGCTTCTTGCCTATCGAAAGTTTATAAGGGGTCTTATTAGCTACTTTATTTGGAACTCTGTTTAGTATATATGCTGCGGTCTTTAGTGCTTCTCCCTAGAGTGATTCTGGCAAGGTAAAATGACTAATCATACTCGTCACCATATCCTTGAGCGTTCTGTTTCGTCTTTTAGTAACACCATTCATACTAAGCAAACCTGATATAATGTACTGTGGCACGATACTGCATTCCTCTAGGAATTTAGTAAACGATCCTCGACGTTGTTCACCTGATCCATTATATCTACCGTAGTACTTAGCACCACGGTCAAATCTGACACTTTTAATCCTTTTGTTGAGTTGGTTCTCAACTTCAGCCTTAAAGTGTTTTAAACATATCCAAAGACTGTGATTTGTTATGGATGAGATAAAGGTAGCCATATCACAAGAAGTCGTCTATGAATATTATAAAATACGGTTGACCATTCTAAGCCACTATAGGGAATGGCCCACAAATATCCATATGGATAAGTTCTAAGATGTCTGAAGCCCTATTGGCACCCAATCTCCTGACATTTGTTTGTTTCCCCTTAATGCAATTGACACAAGTAGCAAAATCTGTAAAATCAAGGGGATCGAGAATTTCGTTGGACACAAGGCTCTCAATTCTCCTTTCAGAGATGTGGTGCCACAACGAGGCAGAATTCTCTCCAGTTAATTTGCGCTTTAAACTTCGTGTACCCACATACAAGGCTTCATTAAATGAAGCATTAGTGTCAAGCATATATAGATTATCGTAACCTAATAAAGAACTGGCACCACCCAAATTTGAATTTTGAAAGAGACTAAATGTTCCATTTCTAAATGAATAACAATAACCAAATTTGTCCAAAGTAGAAATAGAAATCAAATTTCATTTAAAAGACCGTACAACGAAAGTCTCAACTAAATCCCAATAAAATCCAGTTCTTAACAATAATCTAAAAGTCCTTATTGCTTAGACTTCTACCAACTTGTCGTCACCAAAATAGATGTATCTTTCACCATCATTTGGTTTTCGCCAATTCAGGCAACCTGCATAGACACACTGATGTTAGTTGTTGCACCAGAATCTAACCACCATGTGTTTCTAGGTACCAAAGTCAAATTAACCTCAGAACAAACAAAAATAAGAAGCATACCTTTCTTTGCACGCCATACTTGACAATTGGCACACTGATTCTTTACATGATCTTCAATGTCACAGAAGAAATAGCCTTTTGGATTTCCATCTTTTTGTTGTTTCTTTTGTGTTGCTAGAATCGCAGCTTCCTTAGTTTTCTTTCTCTTGTTCCTTTTATCCTTAGATGTTGTGGCTAAATGAGCACTTTCTGCCTTATCATGCTTCAACCTTTCCTCTTTCTTGGACACAATATGAGATACGCTCATTAAGAGACCATGTCTCTTTTTGACAGTTATAGCTCACCTTGAATTGACTGTATTGTGCCAGAGGAGATATCAAAACCAGATGCACTAACAAGTCTTCAGATGATTCCAACTTAAGTGCTTTCAATTTTGAAGTAATGTGAGACATTTCCATAATGTACTCTCTTATGTTTCCTTTTCCT
>JANZXR010000002.1:7378445-7412570 GCA_027575705.1 Erythroxylum echinodendron | reverse complement strand
CTGAAAGTAGCAACTATACAATCAGGTTCCTCTTGCTTCAGATTTATCTTAAGCTTAGCCATCTCTTCCAATAGAGGTAGATAGATTGTCTGAACATGAGCTAATGAGGACTTCCTACTTAAAGCATCTGCTACTACATTTGTCTTTCCTGGATGATACTCAATCAATAAGTCATAATCCTTAAGCAGTTCAATTCATCTTCTCTGTCTCAAATTCAATTCCTTTTGATCCATTCATATCGAAAACAACTTTCTCGCTTTCCTGATCCGAAATTGATCTGATTAGCAAGGAAGCCTTATGTTGAGGGATTCTTGCTGAAACAAACTGTCTATTTTCTGCTTCAATTCTAGGAGGGGAAATATCTGAACCTAGTAGGTTTTTAAAAAACTTCAAAGAATCCTTTGCTATTCCTTCTTGTCTATACATAGTCTCTCATGATTCATAAATTATTGAAGAAATTTTGTTTATGTTCTTTCTAGTTAAACAGAATTGAAAAAGAATTCAGTACACGTATCCCTATCCTTAATCTAATTTACTCTCGCTCTCTGCTTCAATAAAGAATATTGATTATCCACCAAGTATAAGTAGTTCTTGAGAGCTTCCTTTTTAGCTAAAGCTAGAATAAGATCTATAGATTTTTCTGCCAACAATTTCTGAATAATAGAGAGTTTATCCCTAGCTATTTCTACCTCTTTAGAGATATTATGTCCTCCCAATGAGTTCAGGATCTTCAGTTCCTTTTTGATAACCTTGAGTTTTTGGATGCATATGAATTGTTTAGTCCCAAAGAAATCACACTCAAGGCCCTTCCTCATTGCTTCTTGAAAACCCTCCATATTAACCAGAAAGTTATTGAACGTGAAAGTATGAAGAATTATAGTCTTAGTAAACAAATTTTTGATCCTCATAGGAGTATGATCAGAGATTCCCAGGTATAAGAATTAGGCTGTGCTTCTTGAAAAGGTATTGAGCCATTCCGCATTAACCATTAACCGATCCAATTTTTTCCTAATGTTCCAAATAAAACTTTGTTTATTTGACCAAGTGAATCTATGGCCTTCAAATTTTAGATCAATAAACTCCACATCTTGCATACAATCAAACATAGCCGGAGAGTAGTTGAGTAAATTACAATTCCCTTCTGCTTCCAATCTGAATAAGGTAGTGTTAAAGTCTCCACTAACTAACCATGGATCATTGATGGAAGCCTTAATTCTTTGAAGAGAACTCCAGAGTTCAGTGCGTTGAAACACGGTATTGAAACCGTAAACACAAGTATCTAAAACACAAGAATTTTCCATTTTGAATTTAATATCAATGTGTATAAACTGCTAGCTAGATTTAATTGCTTTCACCTCCAAGAACTCCCCATCATAAGCAATAATAATCCTACCATATGCATGATTTTGATGGTTTGTAAGAAACCACCATTTGCTACCCAAATAGCAAATTTTATTCAAATTAACTTCTCTAATTTTGGTTTCCAAAGGATAAAAAAGAAAAGGCTTCTCCTTTAGGACAAAATCCATTACTGTATTGAGCTTAGAAGGGTTATTTATTCCTTGAACATTCCATACGATTAGAGTCATAGGATATTACTTTTCCTTTTAGAGCTTTTCCTACTGCTCCTGTTACTTTTCCTAAAGATAACTATCTCAAATTTCTCTTCTTGATTGACTTCATTCTGCCTAGCCTCCTTCATCTGACTTTGCTCATTCTCATTTTGTGCATGTGTAAAAACTTTAACTCCTTCACTGGACTGAACTCCATTTGACTGAATCAGGGAATTTTCTCCCTTATTTATTAGTGAGGTTTGTGCGTAAGGTGGAGTATGAGACTTTCCTTCCAGCTGGGCTGAAGCTAGGGAATTCTCCTTCTAATTGCTCTCCCCTTTTGTAGGTGACATTTTTTCAGCCTGAACTTGCTCCTGGTTTGCAGAAACTACCTCTTCATCCGTACTTTCTTTACTATCGCCCGAGTTAATCTCTTCCATAACCATCACCTCCTAATAATCACCCCTTGTAAGGACTTTCCCTGTTGGCTTTGCCCTGGGCCATCAGAGATGGCTTCCATTAGTAAGTTATTAGGACTTTATCCTCAGCAAGAGAGGATTCATTTGCCAACCTAAGGATAGGAATGTTGTCTGGCATTTCCTTAGTGATATCCATGCTCACACATAACCGAGCAAAACCTACCCTTTTCCACAATATAGTGTTTTCATCCATGTACATAGATTTCCCTAAATAACTAGCTAGCATACTCAAACCCTTGGTAGTCCAATATTCTAATAGAATGTTATGGATATTAACCTAAAGAGGGATGTTCTTCATTCTAATTTTTTTTGTAATTCCATTCCCGGTTGCCACTTTTGGAGAAATAATGGGAGTTGAGAGATGTGCCAAAGGCCCTCTTCTATCACCTTTTGAGCTTCTGATTTGGATGAAAAGGTGAAAATCAAATTCTCCTCCACATTTAACATGACCTCTATAAGACCTCTCCCTTTCCAATTTCACTGAGCCCATGCCTGTATTACTGGAAATGTAGGCCTTCTATCCATAAAAAAACTAAGTAAGGTGGCTTCCTATGTCCTAGCCCCTTCCTGTAGGATGTCTACGCTAGAAGCCACTATTAACTTCCCTTCAATCTCCACAGGAGGGCTGTAAGTCAAGGAGCTGCCTGAGTTATCTCCCACTACCTGCTTCCATGTCTTTCTAATGCTAGTTGCTGTGTCACCTACAATAGGGGCTGAGAGTTTGGGAGAGGAAATATAGGTAGATGGAGGGGTGGAAATCGAGTGGGAAGAGGAAGAGTGTTGTGCTGGAGAAGGTAGGGGTTGCTGATGGGAGGAGGGTTTAGGGAGTGGAATCGGTGAGTTTGTTTTGAGATTTGAGGGTAAAGGTGGGAAATCAATCTCCATTGTAAGGTTGGAGACCCACAGAGCTAAAGATGGTTCAGATCTAAGGTTAGGGTTTAGGTGAGTGTGTAGGAAGTTAGAGAGAAGCTAGATTTTCTCTCTCATCCCTTAGTGTTCATTATTGAGAAAGTTTGTACCAGAGTTTCTCCTGCTTATACCATATGTAAGTTTCCAATTTGCAGCCTTTCAATCATGAATTATCAGAAAATAAGCCTGTATATAGTCATTATTCAACCGCCTACTGCTCATAGCAAAGACAAGCTTCCGCGAACTTCCTTTAGGGTAACGTTTATGCAGAACAGGTTTGTAAATAACATATACGTTCTTGCTAAAGCTATCTGATGGTTAAAGAACAAAAACTAAATAAAAGTGATTCTTCTCGTTATCCAATATTTGTCATACGTCTTCATAAAAGCCATGACTTCGTATTTAGACGACAAAATCATTCTTAGAAATCCATGAAACGTTCTTGAAAGCTGTTAAAGACTTAAAAAATCCCATCCACTGAAATAGAAGAAGTTTCGTTCGTTTTTTTTTTCAAATCAAAGAGTTAAAACCATATACATGTATGAAAAGTCAGATCGAAAACTATGAGATGTAAGAAACATAATCGTACATGTCAATAACCAGATCCACAGAAAACAAATGAAAGATACTCTAATCATAAGGAAGACAAAAACAAATCATTCTTGATGACCCAATCATGAACAAAACTCTAATATCAATTGTTGGATTTTATTAATCCCTTTAAAGCCAGGATCTGTTCATATCAAATCACCAAGAATCAAATAAAAGCGGAACATGCCTGAATCCATTTTAAAATATGCAGTAGAGTCTTGCGATTTGTCTTCCAAATTAGAATGTGACCCTTTTTCAGAGTTTTCCCTAACCCTTTCTTTTCTCTCAGATGATGGGATATCAGGAAAGAATTATGCGTACGTTTAATTTGGGGACCATAAGTCCTTTTATTAGGGTAAAACCTTAATCTAATGCTTAGTTTGGCCCATCATAAAACTAGAAATTATAAACCCGCACTATAAAAGTTAAGATATTTAGTGACAATTTTCTGTGACTAACTGTTGTTTCGACTCAAATACGAGTTTTTGTATGACAAAGACAATTGATTGACACTATTGTTTAGATTATCTGTGATGATTTTTTTGTCACTAATACAATAGTAATTGTGACAATTCAGTATCTTTTACAATTAAGTTGTCACTATTAATATGTTAATAGTGTCAAATTTTCTTTTATGACTAAGTTTTGTCATTAAAAGCTTATGCAATTTGGCGCCAAAAAAATTGGCGTGAATTAATTGTAATTGTGACAAACCATATGTTAGTAACTAATATTTTCTATTTGTTGTGACAAAATATAATTTGGTCACTAATATTTTTTTTCTTGTTGTGACAAAACGGTTTATTATCACACAATATTTTACTTATTGTGGCAAAAAAATTTGTCAATAAATATTCAATTAATTAGTGTCTACTTTATATTGTCATAATAACCGAACTATAACTACGATCACTACTATTCGTAATTTAGTGACAATTTTTTTATGACTAGCTATTGTTTTGTCACAATACAAATTTTTTTATGACAAGACAATTATTTGACACAATTGTTTGGATTATCTGTGATGATTTATTTTTTGTCACTAATACAATGGTAATTGTGACAATTTAGTATCTTTCACAATTAAGTTTTCACCATTAATATATTAATAGTGTCAAAAAAATTTATGACTAAGTTTTGTTATTAAAAGCCTATGCAATTTGGCTCAAAAATTTTTTTGGGGGAATTAATTATAATTATGATAAAACATATGTTAGTAACTAATATTTTCTATTTATTGTATCAAAATATATTTTGTTCACTAATAGCTTTCCTTGTTGTGACGAAACGATTTACCGTCACACAATATTTTACTGATTGTGACAAAAAATTTTGTTAATAAATATTCAATTAATTAATGTGTACTTAATATTATCACAAGCCCCAAACTATAATTGTGGTCGCTACTATTGGTAATTTAGTGACAATGTTTTGTGACTAAGTATTATTTCTTTATATATACGAGGTTTGTTATAACAAAACAATTAATTGACACTATTTTTTAGATTAATTGTGATGATTTATTTTTGTGTCACTAATACAATGAAAATTGTGACAATTTAGTACCTTCACAATTAAATTGTCACTATTAAACATATTAATAATGTCAAATTTTCTTTTATCACTAAGTTTTGTTATTAAAAGCCTATGTACTTGTTATGATGAAAACTTTTGTAAATAAAAATTCAATTAGTTAGTGTTTACTTAATATTGTCATGACAACCGAACTATCACCATGTGCACTACTATTTGTAATTTTAGTGACAAGAAATTTTATTATCACTTGATCAATTGTTTGTTACAAAAGTTATTGTAAGTATAAATGTAATAAATTAATGATAAATATTTGTTGTTTTAATAACATATTAAAATTAACCAGTCTAAAGATAAATTTTGTCATTAATGTAAAAATTTTAGAGACCAGAAACTACTTATCATGATTTTTTCTTTAATATGATTATTTGAAAAAAAATTAATATTTTTTAAATAAAATATTCGAAGTACATATATTGATAATCCAAAAGTAATATTTTATATGTCAATAGATATTTTGTATACATAACTTTGAAATTTTATATAAAAAAATTAAAATAATTAAATGTTTAAATATAATAAAAATCTTGTTCTAAAATTTGAAATTTACCAATCGAAAGTGGGTAATTGAACTAACTTTCGGTTTAGAGCTGCATGAGTAAAGGGTCTTATGGGTGGTGAGGAGTCCAAATGATAAAGTTGCTAATGCCACGTTTTTCAATGACCAGAGCTAGAAAGACTCTTAATTTCTTACCCAAAGGGTTCTTGGATAGAACCAAAGGGCGTGGTCTGGTGCTTCCATCATGGGCACCACAGGCATATGTGCTGAGTCATGGCTCGATCGGAGGGTTCTTAACCTACTGTGGTTGGAACTCAACTCTTAAAAGTGTGGTGAATGGTGCGCCATTAATTGCTTAGCCACTTTACACTGAGCAGAAAATGAATGTTGTCGTGTTAACCAAGGACATCAAACTGGCACTAAGACCTAAGGTCAACGAAAATAGCCTCATTCTACGAGAAGAAATTACCGACGTTGTAAGGGATTTAATGGATGGTGAAGAAGGGAAAAGGGTGCTCAGTAGAATGAAAGACCTGAAAGACTTAACAGCAAGGTTTTAAGTAAAGATGGGTTGTCTACGAAGGTGCTCTTAGAGGTGGCTCTCAAATGAAAAAACAGAACATTTGCTTGTAATGTCCTAGATTCATAACATATTTGTCAGATATGTTCCCTCCTTTCTTACACTATTTCTATGTTTATCGTACTTTTTCTACTTGTTTTGTCTTGTAATACCCCAATTACGTTATAGTCTTGCTTTGATATGTATACTTATATTACTAAAATAACTTCTGAGCATGACACGCCTTCGTTATCTTTTTTAATGGAGTTGACTTCAGATCAGGTATATATATGTGTGTTTGTGTGTCTGTATGTGTTTGTGTGTGAGAGTGTGGTTCAAGTATAGAAAAGTGAGAAATAGAGAGATGAAGAGCAGCCATGTTCGCTTGAACTATGGAATTAGAATGCCAGTACCTGGAGTAGGCACTTACTCCTCTGAGAATGACAAGGACATCACAGAACAAGCCGTTCATGCAACTTTGAATGTATGTTTGTTTTCTCATCTTTTTCCATTTCTTGTTTCATAGGGAGATAATTAGGCATCCATTTTTTCTCTTTAGGGGTATTGCAGCTCTCTTTCCAAATTATATCTAGTAAATTAGTTAACAAGAACCAGCATGCAACTTGCGATTGTTACTGGGTTGCAGTAACTTATAGGTTTCGTTCATTGTTGCAGTAACTTGTAAGTTTCGTTCTTAAACCAGAGGAAAATACTGGAGTAATTACTAGTCTGATACTCAATGCTTCTGCTTCAATTAGTGATCCATCAAGTGTCACAAAATCAAATACCCTAACTACTCATGTAAGTTTATAAATTATAAAATCTAGAATAGTTAGTATCACTTCTTATTATTATCATTATATTATTATGAAATGTTAGTACTAAATTTATAGCTTAATATTTTATAAATTAATTAATTGATTTTATTTTTATTTATTTTGTAGGAAACAAATCAACAGTGAACTTCATCCTGAAGAATAGCTAGGAAAATTTACCTTAAAAAGTTTTAGCTTAAATTGGTACTTAGTAGTTTGACATCATTGTAACAAATAATTTTATTGGATATTAAAATGTCTAATTTTATATATTAGAAATTAGAATTTTGTACATTTTGGTGATTTTTATACATTTTATATATACTAAGAATTTTTATTTGCTCGTCTGATAATATCTTAGCACTAAAATTCCGTATCAGTTGTGACAACTACTATTTTATGGCCACCAATGCAAAAAATTTTATCGATTAAGTAACTAAATTGTTAAATTTAATAATATTATTTGCAACAAACACGAACAAATTAGTGATAAATTATTTGTAAAATATATTTTTTATTTAGTGACATTATTGTAACATATAACTTTCATACTTGTGACAAAATTTGTTAGACAATATAGCCACTAATGCAATTTTCTTTTACAGCTAATGTAATTTTGTTGATTAGTTGATAGTTTTATTTGTGATAATAATAAACACGTTAGTGACGATATTTTTTGTAAGAACTAATTTTCATTTTTGTGATAAAATAATGTTGACACTTTTTTATTAAAATTTTAGTGACCAAGAAGTAATGGACATTGATAAAAATATTATTATTGACCAATATTTTGTCACTATTTATAATTATTTTAGTGGCTAAAATGTTGTACTAATAAAATGAAACACTATTACAATTTTATTCATCACTACTTGATATTATTTGTGTCGACAACTTGTCATAAATATATAAAGTTGTTGTTACCATATAGTGTTGTCAGTTGTCACATTCCATAGTTTTTAATGCCGACACTTTTGTCACAATACAATGAAGTTTTGTTACGACTTAATTCATTAATACTTTATATTATTTGTGTTGATAAACTTCTCATAAATATGTAAAGTTATTGTTACCATATAGTGTTGTCAAACATTTTATAAGTTTTAGTGTCAACACTTGCAGTTCTGTTATGACTTAATTCATCACTACTTGATATGATTTGTGGAGACAAAACTCGTCATAAATATGTAACATTTTTGTGACCATATAGTGTTGTCACAGATTTCACCAGTTTTTGTGTCAGTATTTGTGTCACAAAAATGTTACATAATTGTGACTATTTCTTAAATTAGTCACTATTTTCGTCACTACTTGATATTATTTGTGTCGACAAAACTCGTCATAAATATGTAACATTTTTGTGACCATATAGTGTTGTCACACATTTCACCAGTTTTTGTGTTAGTATTTGTGTCACAAAAGTGTTACATAATCGTGATCATTTCTTAAATTAGTCATTATTTTAGTAGTGACAGAAGTATTTATGACGGAAGGTGACGACTTCAAATATTGGACACTATTAATAATAGTGACTAATATTACAGCTTTTAGTGACAACTTTTACTATTACTAAAAATACAATTTCTTATAGTGTCGGTCTCTACACATATAAAGCCCACACTTAAAATAAATACCAAAATACGATAACTATATTAGACCACTTTAATTAATTGGGCTCAACTTTATATGATAGCCTTTATACACAATTATATACATATAAGCCCACATGTTTGATTAAAAAATCATTATAAAACCGGTTTGAAACAAATAAGTATCGTACCATTTTTGGTAAGGACTCGGCATGTACAGTACCCACATCCATGGATAAAACAGTGATCGAGTAAATGAAAAAAAAGTACGTGTTTATAAAAGTAAGGAAAAAAGTCATTCATTAGTTAGTAATGTTATAAAAAAATATATATTAATATATTTTAAAATATTTTGGTCTAATAATAATGATAAAATAATATTATATTATATTAATAATTAAATGAAAGAATTTAATATTTTTATTAAACTAGAATATAAGTATGTAGGATGCAGAGTGCGTATAGTAGTGTTGAAAGTTGAGATTCATCTCATATCTATAATCATTATATAATTATATAATTCTTATTTTGATAATTTTTATTATCATTAAAATTAATATTGTCCAAAATATTTATATCAATAAATAATTTAAGTGAATAGGATAAGATTAACTTTGATAACCGTAATGATATAAATGAATAATACTTTATATCCCTTTCCATCCTATAATTTCATTGAAATATAAATCTGCTGCTCTTACAATCGTTACATCACACTATTATACAATTATATGTCACACTCTTGATGTTATTTTCATATTATATGAATTTAAATATCTTTAAATTATGATGTATGTAGCTTACCATTTTCAAAAACTTTATAGGAATTACTACCGAAAACAACTTTGTTTTTGTCTTTTTCTTAAAATTAGTATACTTTTTATGGATGTGATATATCAAATACATAATATATTAAAATATTTTAATTGAATTAAGATGAAATGGTTATGTGATATTCCTATATGATGACATTTTTTTAACAATAAGAGAATTATTATAATTTTTTAATTTGTTTATAATAATCGTATTTAAATCATTAGTGGGAGGAGTTAGAATTATTATAATTTTTTAATTTGTTTATAATAATCGTATTTAAATCATTAGTGGGAGGAGTTTCACAGACTTTTTTATTTTTAAGATTTTAGAATACTAAACTAAAATTTCAAGAATATATGCTTCTTATATGAAACATCTTTTGCAGAGGAGAAAAATGAACGGTAAAACAATTAATATATTAAGAGAGAACGGTTTAACTGAGCATAATAATTATTAGGTTTGGCCTTTGCTTTTATGTGTAAAAGGTCTAAATTTATTAACTTGTCTATTATTTTAAGAATTAGTTTTCATTTTTTAGTTCACTTTTTCTATGTCTAAAAAGTCAGATTAGTGTGGTTTTTAAGTACCTATTAAAAAATGAGAGAAAAAAAAAAGAGAAAGTGTATCAATTTTTATTAAACCGATTTAAATTTTTTATCTGTTCTAAATTTGGTTTAGGAGTTCTTGAGATGTTGCTTATAGCCTAAAGTATCTCTAGTCTAATAGTATATAATATTAAATGCTTCGAACTACCGTGGAATGTGGAACTCTTAATAAGATGTATTGTACTCTAATTATCACAATGTAGCACATATCACTTTCGTACAAGCCGAACTATCTTACAAATCTCCTTTTCAAGAGAATTTCTTTACAAGGTTCAACAATAATAGGAAGCTTGTAGTTCTTTAGTTAACAAAGCAATGCAATTTTGCAACTCGAATTGTAAAGACACAATTCCCCATTCTAAAGATAGTCAAATAGGTCGAAATAGTCATTCTTGTATCAACATCTTATTCCATGTTTGAATTTGAGGGTGTAGATAGAATATGCTCCCATGTTCCAAAAACATAAACTAAAACTAAAAAAACTATAAAAAAAACATTTCAAAATCTATTTCATTGTATTCCAATGATCTTTTCTTGGACTAGAAAGAAAAGGCTAACAACTTCCACAACACGACAATATCATGACTTGTATAAACTAATGCACATATCAACAACTAAAGTATAGAGGACCCTTTTTATAGTCATATTTGGCAATCAACTGATTGCATTAACTATTAGCTGATTCTAGTAGCGGTTAGTGTTAGTAGTGTGCCCTAGGCCAATGGACATATGTGACTTTTGTACTGACATTCTGACTTATTAATAATATATTATGAGGTATTCTTTTATATATGCTTGTATATTGTTTATGTAATGTGATTTACATTCCATAAATAGTATTAGGCTTATGTCATTAAGTATGTGACGTAATAGTAAAACTATAAGCATTATAATACTATTCTAAAATATCTCTGGTCGATCATTATTAGTGGAACAATAATAAATTAAGGCTAGTATGTGTTTTGATTGATGATCACGTTTTACTGATCATAGATATGAGTTATCAAATCAGATAGATATATATATGTTAGCGAACATATATTGGACCGACCCATAGAGAGAACACTACATAGTTTCATGTCATTAGTGATTCTTAATATGGTTTGACTTTAGTTCTTTGACCTGAAGTCATCATGGTTCCCTATATGAGGAATTCACTGTTTGGACATTAGACTAAGTTATATTTAACCGGATAACAAGTAGTCTTATGTTAGACATTGAATGAATTATGCGGAGGGATGTGAATGACGTAGATGGGATTTGTACCTCTCTTATATGAGAGAGATATCATTTGGGCCTCTTTACAAGTATGACTGAAGAAATGCATGGTCGTGCTCAAATGAATTGATAAGGAGTCATCAATGTCATTTATTATAGTCAGTCAACTTGGGAATCAAGAAACTATGATTAATCAAAGGTTGACATGTACCATGCCTTGTGAGTAATCTTGATATCATGTTACAAAGGGATTGAGTTTGTAACCATGGTTACAGGTTAAATCAGATTATGGATCCTCATTTGATTTGGGTAGTCATAATGTCTTGCTAGAGGCCGCTTATGACTTATGGGTTTTTAAGTGTGATTAAGCCCATTACCAAACATCAAATGAGCCTACAGGGTCGCACATAAAAAGTGATGTGATTTGGGTTATTCTCTTGGGCCTAATTTATTAGGCACTAAATAAATATACATGGATATATTTATTAGGCTATATTGAATTAAGTTGTCGGGCTTTTATTATATGAGATATATGGGCTGAAACTTATTGGGCTTTCATAATCCTAATGGGTTTAGGATTATAATATTCTTATTCCTAACTATAAATAGAGAACTTAAGTATCATTAGAGATATACGAAAACCCTAGCCACCTAGACCTAGCCGTTTGTTCTTTTAGAGAGAAAAATTGTGCGATGTTCTAAAGTGTTTTAGAACGTGCTAGCAGACATTAGCCACTACCCAAATCGTTCATCCTCGTATGGATACCGATAGAAGACGTTCGCATGCTGCAGCATCTACAAAGCAGAAAAACAAATACCAATCCGCGTCAAAAGTTAATTTCGTACATGTTGTGAAATTTAAGTTATACTTCTTATGTGTAGTATGGTCCATTCCGTTGCGTATTGTGAATAACTGGGCCATAGGCGATCTAACGGTTAGCTGATAGCGAATTATATCAGCCGATTTGACTAGCAGATATCATCAGTTATTTATTAAAGATGTTTGATAAAATTAGTTGTTTAGTATTAACTATTTATGTATAAAATTACTTATAAGAGTATGACTTTAAAAAAAATAAGGAAATGAGTATTATATCTTAATATTTCTTTGAATATTTTCATAAAATTTTAGATATGACTTTAAAAAAATTACGAGGAAATGAGTATTATATCTTAGTATTTCTTTGAATATTTTCATAAGATTTTAAGTTTTAGATATTTAATTTTACAAAAATTAGGTTTATAACTCTAATAAAAAACATAGAACGTAGTATTATAATAATAATAATAATAATAATAATAATAATAATAATAATAATAATAATAATAATAATAATAATAATATCAATTTTAGTTTAATTGAATTTATATAATTTATAAATTAATCAAACAATTTTAGAAATTAATCAATTTTTTAACTTTAAATTTCTTACCTTTTCTGTGATCTTTAAAGTATTGGGATTAAGAATTGGAGGTCAAATTATAAGTTTTATAAAAAATTTAAAATTAAAATGATAAAAAAATAAAAAACTCACGCCTATGACACTTATAACAAAAAATTAAAATGACAATGGTTAAAAAAGAAAAACCAAAAAAAGAGTCATAGACCAGTGACAATTCCTGTCACGTGCGTGACAGTTTTTTTTTAGAGCAAAATAACAATTAATTAAAGGGTAAACTTGACCTTTTGTATATTATATTTTCAGATGCTTAGCAAAACGCTCCTACACTCAAACGTGTTCAAAATCAGCTAATTGAGCTCAATCTGCCAACTCAATCAATTGGTCACTAAACATTTCTATTGGCTGTTTGATATGGTCAATTAGCTAAAAGCTTTGAAACCACTAAAAATGGTCTAATAATATATTTACCAAACAAGGCCTATGTCTTCCTTCTCTTCCTCATTTGAAAGACAATATAAGCTTTGCTCAACCTAAAGTGTAAAAGAAGAGGTGTACTCACCACTTTTGCTTTGTCTATGTTAAACCTTTGAAGAACTTTTTCAAAGCACTTATCTTATGATAGCCATAATTTCTTAGCCTTCTTATCAGAGTGATCTTAATGATAAAAATATGTTTTGTTAGCTCTAAGCCTTTCATAGAAAAAGATTGACTTAAATATTGCTTCAATTTTACAATTCTAGAAGCATTTTGACCAAAAATAAATATGTTATCAACATAAAGCAACAAAATAATAAAGTCATCATTAGAGAATTTCTGCATAAAAATAAAATAGTTAGATGAAGCCTTCTTGCAGCCTTACTTTTTCACAACATAATCAAAATTTTATTTACTATTACCTTAGTGCTTATTTTAAACCATATAACTTTTTCCTTAATTTGTAGAAATAATCTTCTTTTCTTTTAATTTGAAACCTTTTGGCTACTATATATAGATTTCTTTATATAAATCACCATGAAGAAAAGTAATTTTCACATTAATTTTCTCAACCTCTAAATTAAGGCGTGTTGTTAAACTTAACACAATTTTGATGGACGACATCTTTATAACCAATATAAAATATTTCACGAAAATCAATTCCCTACTTCTAGATGAAGCCCTTGAAAATTAATATATATTTGTACTATACAACTGAAGTGTAATCATCATGCTTCACTTTGAAAGCTAGTGGTTCTTCAAAGTTCTTTGATCCTTAGGTAGCTTAACTAAGTCAAAAGTGTAATTATCATAAAAAGATTTCATTTCATTTTTTATAACTTTAAACCATTTCTCCTTTTACTCACAATCCATAACTTCCTTAAAGTCTATGACAAGTACATACTCATTAGAAGGATAATATTATGAGGACTTTCTTTCTTTAGTAAACTTTCAAAATGAAGTTTTTAAGGTCTCTGCATTTATTGGCTGTAACTAACTATAATATCATATATTAGAGTATCAAAAGTGTCTACATTTTGTTGATTATTTTACACTTAATCACCATTTTCATTTTCATCTTAGATCTCAATATCCTAAAAATCATCTTGAACTGCATTTGATGCATCGTTCAAAGAAATTGCCTCAACAAGAACCAAACTCTCATTGCTTTAAAAATTATTACTCTCATCCTTATCAATATCCTCAATAGTTTGGTACCTAAGGAGCACTATATCGTGGTGTTTAATAAATTTCTTCTCTAGTAGATCATATAACTAATAGTCAAACTCATCTTGACCATAACTAATAAGGACACACTACCTAGTTTTAATATCCAGCTTTGACCTCTCATCTTTAGGACATATACAAATTCTTTTCATCTAAACCCTAACAAATAATTATAGGAAACATCCTTTTCAAATCAAAATCTATCAAGAATATCACCATCTAAAACAATAATAGGAGACAAATTGATGAAACAGGCAACTGTACATAGTGCTTTTTCCTAAAAAGATTTTAACAAATTTGGTTTTACAAGTACGCATTTAACGCTCTCCATTAATATTTTATTGACCCTCTTTGTTAAATCGTTCAATTGAGGAGTATTGAGAAGAGACTTTTGATGTCTAATACCCATTTCCCAAGTATAGTTATCAAAAGATCAACAAATTTGAGGTGCAAAAGATTCATAAGGATGAAAATGGTTATGATATAATGACCAAATCTTTTCCGAGAGAAAAGTTTGATGCAAGTTGCTTGATCAATGGGATGGAGGTCTCTTCTACATAATTGGGAGGGGAAGAATTATTAGGTTTCGGTCTTATTTAGAGGATTGCAGCTATGAAAGTCACCCTATGAATAATAGCTTAAGTGTGAGTGTTTTATCTCATTATCTTCCTAATTTGTGGTTGCTATTTTTATCATTTGTTTCTCTTTATTTGACACTTTTAACTAACTACTACAGAAATCATCTTGTAAGACCTTTTTAATATAATAGAATCATTTTAATAAACCATAAGTTTTGTATTTTTTTTCCCTTGATTTGAAGGAATTTTTTTGCATAAAAGCTTTGATAGCTCTAAGATTTTTTATTTGTAATGATCGAATTTATTTTTTAGTAGATTAAACTTGGCACAACATCATTATTGCAATAGAATTGGATTGCTGCTTATAAGTTTAAATAAAAAAGAAAGTTTTAAATTGAATATATCTTATTTATTTGATGTTACATATATTAGAATTTGTATTAATGTTTTGTTTTCTAAATGAAAACTTATTCGGTTAGATCCCATATAAAGTCAGAGAGCAATGGATTAAATGCTGCTAAAGAAGTTTCTTTAGGCCCAAAAGGGAACCGACGGCCCAGGGCCTCAGCCTTCTCACCCAAATGGAGTAGTTGCTCCGAGTCGGGTTAAATAGAACGTGGTAACCAACGCGTTAGGCCCCAAACGCTGGAGTTCTAAGGTGTGGACGGAAAAGATAAAGTAAAGCAAATAAATGAATTGGCAGTGCAAAATTTAGGTCGGTCAAACAATTGACAATTTGTTTAGGTGGACTCTGATTGGGATTGGGCAATAGACAACTATTCAAAGTTCATCAAAGTTGACTTGTTGATAGAAATCTTTAGGACACTCCGGTTAATTTTTTTAAGTAAATATTTGCAATATACTATATTGTATTGTTACGTTCTTTTTAAAAAAGGTGACAAATCGCTATTTTAAAATTTTTTGTAGAATTAGAAACAGATGTGAGTTAATTTGGTTGAAATAAAATGTATACTTTCCCAGAAGTGAATCAAACAAAACAGCCAATTCAAATGCAGATTGCAGGGAAGGAGAGGGAGAGGATGCCATCTGACAAGGTAACAAAACAACGCGCATTCGCATTCCCATTCCCACACATCTACTCAGAAAAGTCAAAGAACGCATCACTTACCAACTTGTATTTTTATTAATCAACAACATAACAAAACCCCCCTTTCTAGAAAATTAAATTCATGTTTAAATATATTAAATTATTTTTTCATTCCATCATTTTAAATTTAATAACTTCTTCTTCCACTATGTTACATGACGTTAATAAATTAACAATTTTCAATATCAATCTTGTTAAAAAAAAGAATAAGTGATGTATATTAAATTAAAATCTTAAGAAAATGAAAATTGGGGGTTTAAGATGTAAAATGTTAAAAAGAAAAGAAGATATGACTGAACAAACCGAAAAGTCTTTCTCCCAGCAGCGATAGTGCATTTAGAACTAAAACCCCTTCCCTTAAGACCTCTTCTCCCACGCTCCCTCTCTCTCACTCTCCATCGTCATCGTTATTTCTCCCACGTGTAGAACATAATTTCTCTCTCTCTCTCTCTCTCTCTCTCTTCACATGTAAGTTCTTCGATCAAAGATCCTTGGACCTTGTCTGTGTTCTTTCTTTTGATTTTTGAAATTGGGTTAGACTTCCAATTGGGATTCGCTTCTCATTTTTTTCTCCTCCGATTATCATACTTGTTCGTGTTTTCCTATGCTCGCCCCTTGATTTCCATGTGTATTGGCGCGTAATTTGGTCCTTTTTTTTCCGGGCTTTTGTTTTTTCGATTCTTACGATTGGTTGACTCTGTTGTATTGAATCGGCAAACCTGTAGCCTAGTGGTTGATAATTTCATGCTTAGTTTAATCTGATCGTTCATTAAAGCTGGTACCCTTATTTCAAGACTGGATACTATTGGATTTATTGTTTTGGCTCTTATGTTTTTGTGCAGAACATTGAGGACTCCTGGTCGGTGCGATTTAAGCTGACCAACGATAATCATCATGGCGAGTAATGCGGCGGCGTGTGCTGAGAGGGCAACGAGCGATATGTTAATTGGTCCGGACTGGGCTATTAACATTGAGCTTTGTGACATCATCAACATGGATCCTCGGTATTTCGTACTTTCCCTTTTCTGGGTTGGTTTAATTTGTTGAAAAAGTACTTTCTTTATGATTCTTATTTGATTATGCAGTATGAAGCTAGATAGGGATTAATCTATTTCTCCTATTTGGTGTTTGTTTATGTCATATTCTCAATGAAAAATGCTAGCTTGCGAATCACATGTTAATTTAAGTGCTTATTGTTAAATGGATAGGCTAGTTCAGATCAGGGTACGTGCTGCTATGGGCTTACATATTTGAAGATATTTATTGGGATTAATCTATTTCTCCTATTTGGTGTTTGTTTATGTCTGAAAAATGCTAGCTTGCGAATTGTACGTTAATTTATTGTTAAATGGATAGGCTAGTTCAGGTCAGGGTAAGTGCTGCTATGGGTTTACATAGTTGAAGATATTTATAGGGATCTTTCATACTTGACAGAGGCTTTGGATTTGTCTCGTGCTTTTAAGCTGCAATAAAATTCAAGTCAATGTTTGACATGAATGCTTCTTCTATTTTTGAGATTATCATCTTCTTTCTTGTTTTGATTCTGCAAATTCTGAGGTTACTACTGTTGGTGTATCCCTTGCTTTTATTGTCTGAGAGACTGTTATTTTCTTGATGATTACTTGTGCTTGTATTCATTCTTGAGTTTCATCTATTCTCTTATTTGAACTTTTTTACAAAACCAAAGCATTGTTTAAAGATAAGCATATAATTTGATGGGAATTATCTGAGAATTTTATAGAATGAAACCTATATTTACTTAATTGAGAAAGTTCTTTAAACTGCTTGGTGGCCTTATTGTGGATATCAAAATTTCTTATTGCATCTATGCTTATCTTTTTAATCCTTTTTCTCAAGCAATTCAGCAAAGTATGCTGACATTTCATTGTCAAATTATATTGGGGCATATGAATTATTTGGGTTGATGTTGCAGGCAAGCAAAGGATGCTTTAAAAGTACTCAAGAAACGACTGGGCAGTAAAAATCCTAAAATACAACTACTAGCTCTTTTTGTGAGTATAATTTTAAGCTCTTCAGATTTCTTGTACATCCTTATGTGTTTTTTCCCCTAATCACAGTCACATCCTCTTTTTCTCGGTCTTTCTATACAGTTCTTCAGAACCTTCATTGAATCTTATCGTCTTTTTTATTGCTAGATTGTGTTCAATCGTGCAATGGTTGTTCAGGTCTTGAATATGAATACTAATTTGCATTGTATACCTTGTCTTGCTGTTTTGTGAGTGTCAAACACCCATTGTATGTTGACAACGATTTCTTCCTTACATGGAACAATTTTCATATAGGCATTGGAGACCCTGAGCAAAAATTGTGGTGAGAATATATTTCAGCAGATGATAGAGCGTGATATCTTACACGATATGGTTAAAATAGTCAAAAAGAAGGTAGCAATTGCTAGCTTCTTTATTCTAATGGATTTTTATTCTCCAGCTCTTTACTAAAGATACATACTCTTGTCTAATTTGCAGCCAGATTTGAATGTGAGGGAAAAGATACTCATTCTTATAGACACATGGCAAGAGGCTTTTGGGGGATCAGGTGGAAGGTATCCCCAGTTTTACGCTGCATATAATGAGCTAAGGGTAAATGCTTATCCTATGCTGCATATTGTTTTTCTGTTCATAATTACTGAGCTTAAATTTAAAATTCTAACTCTTGTTAACTGACAGACTGCTGGAGTTCAATTCCCACCTCGGGAAGAAAACAGTGTACCACTCTTTACTCCTCCCCAAACGCAGCCAATAGTTAATGCACCGTCAATCTATGAAGATGCTGCAATTCAGGCTTCCCTAGAATCTGATGCCTCTGGCCTCAGGTACTGCTTGAATGTTCTTGTTTATATTTGTTTAATTTATCGTTAGACTATCTAAATAAGCTTCTTTAAGCTTTCTGTTATTTTGTTGCATGGGCGCACAACTTCATGTAATCTTGGAATTCCTCTCTGGAATTTCCATCAAAGGTTAGGCTGCAAAGAACTGTTGATGGTTTTCTAGTAGGTATTGTATATGTGGACAAATTCTCAAGAAACAGCGAATTTTTCTTGTTCATCTTGTTGTGGATAAAATATATCTCAAGCTTAGCTCTCTCTTGCTCACATTCACCCACCCGCCAGCCCTACACATAAGCTTAAATGCATGTGCAACAAGAAGGATGCAAGAGAGATATAGATGGAAGTATTTCCTTGATCATGCATCTTTTCCACCATCTTGACATGCACAAGACTTGAATTAGATTGTTTCCAATGCTAAGAGATAACACAAAGTAGCCAAGAGTCTACTTTCATCTTTGTTCAACATCTATTCTCTTTCTGTTGATCTGCTACTTTATTTCTTTGTCTACTTCAAAAGCCCGGCAGAAATTAAAAACGCCCAGGGCCTAGCAGATGTTTTGATGGAAATGCTTGGCGCCTTGGATCCAAAGAACCGTGAGGTAACTATCCTTTTACTTGTTATTGCCCGTTTGACCTTCAATCTATTTGAAGTCTTTATATCATGCATACACAAAAAGCTTCACAACACTGTCTTCTTGCATCATATTTGATGTTGTGACCTGGGATGGTCAGTTGTTCTGTAATCACTATAGAAAACGGCAAGTTTTGGTTGAGTTTAAGTTTGAATGAATGTCATCATTCTTTTCTCATGTCTTCATACCTTCTCAAACTGATTCTCAATCTCAGATATGCTATGAATGTGCTAAAAGAGCGTGTTCTTGTATTTTCTCATGATTGACTGAAGAGTTTTTGTAAATTGTATGAAGGTAATCAATCTTGAAATAATCTGAGAGACAAGTTGTTGTCAAAAAATTTTCTTTCCAGAACTCCAAAACATAATCCCCTGGTTGATATCAAACCGTGCATTACAAGCTTTATATTTATTGTTCTTCCAAGAAACATAAAATTGATTTTCTTAAATTGATGGATTTTTTGGCAGGGGGTGAAACAAGAAGTGATTGTTGATCTGGTTGACCAGTGCCGCTCTTACCAAAAGCGTGTAATGCTTCTTGTGAATAACACAACGTAAGAATTCAATAAGAATTCAATCCATATAAGGCCTTTTCTCTTACCCAGATTAGTAATGACTCATAATGGGGATTTTCTTTCAGAGACGAGGAACTTCTGATCCAAGGTTTATCATTGAATGATAACTTACAACGGGTGCTACAGCGGCATGATGATATTGTGAGCGGGACCCCTGTCCCAGAGGAAAGCTCAACCAAGCCTCCAGTTATGCCATTTGTTAATGTTAACCATGATGATGAGGATTCGGATGATGATTTTGGTCAGCTGGCACACAGGTGACGATGATCTCCTCTCTCCCTTTCTTCCTGATTTTTGTATTTGTTTTGTTCTGTTCTCTCTATGAGGCCTAATGGGGGCTACTCGCATTGAAGTTTTGCTATTTGATCCTTGTCTGTGATTTAATATAAGATTAGTTGGTAACTTGAATCATCGGGCTTCACACCTTTTATCTCCTATTTGGGAAAGTTTCGTTGGGAGATCATAAATGTGGAACATGTTGATTTACTGAACAACTGAATTTTCAGAAATATCTTTTTCTGAGTGTGTAGTGCGAAAATTTTGATTCTGACTAGTTTCAAACATATTAACGCAGGTCATCAAGAGATAATTTACAGGGACAGAGCAAGAAACCAATGAGCGTTAGGACTGAGCAAACACGATTCAGTCCACTAATTCCTCCTCCACCCGCATCCAAGAAGCCAGTCAGTGCAGACTCTAGTATGATTGATTATCTCAGCGGTGATGCCTACAAGTCTGGAGGAACCCCTCAAGCATCACAATCCTCGCAATTTACAGTTCCAACTCTTACCCACACAAATTCATCCCCACCTTATTCTCCAACACTGTCTGCATCTCCTCCTCCTCCTCCTACTAACTACTCATCACATACTTTTGCTGGGCATCCTGTATATGATGAACCAGCTTCTTTAAGTAAATCTGCTAATCAGCTCCCTCAAGCACCTTGGGAAGCGCCAGCTCATGGTTCTCTTCCACCTCCTCCCTCTAGGCATAATCAGAGACAGCAATTTTTCGATCAGCAACATACTTCTGCTGGCAGTGCACCTCATTCAAGTAGTGAGTCAGCCTTCTCGTACGACAACTTAGTTGGACAAACACACAACCTCTCACTTAACTCGTCCACCCCTACGAAACAAGAAAAACCAGATGATGCTCTCTTTAAGGATCTGGTCGATTTTGCGAAAGCAAAGTCATCTTCATCCACCAACCACAATAGGTCATTTTAAGTACTTCCCGTTGGTTCACAGTCTTTGATACACTTTGGGAGTGCATTCGGACCATGAGATTTAGTACTTGTTGGAATAATGTCAGGTTGAACTTTGGGCTGTGGTTTGTCTATGCGGAGATGAACTTTATTGAATTTATTGTAGTATGTGTATATTTTAGAATTGTTGCTGTATCATATTGCATTACCATAATGACATCAATCTTCGATTTGGTTTCTGGATATCTGTTCTCAATTGAAGTTCCCAGAGCATTGAGTGTGAGGGAAGGGAGTGGACTGGGAGTACCATAACACTATTAAGTTTGTAATATGTTTAATGTTCTCGAGTACAAAGCAACAAAGACATAAGCCATTGATGAACAAATGAACAAATGTTCCCAGGTGCACAAAAATGGTGATATCTTTATGTCTAATCAAACAAATTTGGTAGTTGCAGTGGAATCACCTCATATGAAGCAATTTCTTTATTTGATGCAACTTCATGTTAAGCAATTTTGTACTATCAACGAGCTTCCTTTTTTTCAATGTGCAGTGAAAATTGGGGCTTGAGATTTGCTAGCCGCGCGAGACAATTCAAAGAAGGAAGGTGAACAGGGTTTGAAAAATGGATTTAGGTCGGGGTCGCTTTCTAGGCCGGGAATCCTCCTTACCTGCAGTAAATAAACCTGGAAGTTCATCTGCTTGCCTCCCCTGATAATTCAGTGGAGAAGCAAATTAAGAATCTGATTCAGTTGAGGAATACTTAATATGAGATACTTAAGGGCATTAGTCTGCTTGGTAAAGCAGGATCATCATATGACGTGATTGAGTGTCTCTTCATTTCTTATCATCAGATGAAAGACAAAGTTAATATGTTATATCACTATGAAAAGTGCGGTCAATCTTACCTGAACAGCGTTCTTAAGTTTTCCCCAGCATTCCAAGCGATTGTACTTTGGTGCGCTAGAATGGAAGTATACCCAGACCAGTGCATACATTAGCTCAGGATGCTCTCTGAAATGTAATGAATCGCCATGTAATACGGACTTGAGAACCTTTAACAAGTCAAATGAGTTGTTATAACCATGATACATAATTAAGATTTGACAAATATAGAGCACACCTGCATCTCTCTCTCTATATATATATATATCTATATCAGAGAGATTCGATCTCGACACACAATCTAGCATTAAAATAACTTGCATGTTAGCAATACACAAGAGCTGTCGGCGGAATTCTGTTTCATAGATGCATGCTGCTGCAGAGATTGTTAAGAAACACTTACCAAAGGCATTTCTTTAGAAAAAATGTGGTATCTAATTTCAGCTGCAAGGTCTAAAATGAGATTGGGACCGCTCACATAGCAATGGATATGAAGACCCAACTCCCCATCAAGTTTCTTCCACTCAGCAACCACATCATCCTTGCTATACCACCCTCCTAACTGTCCGTTCAAGCATATAATGTCACTGTTTTGTTCAGTCATTTAGGGAACTTGATTTTTGCAAGACCATCTGAGAATTTTAAAATGAAAAAAATAAAAACAATAGGGAAGACATAAATCATAGGAACTCACACCTGGTCCAGGTTGATGACATTGGAGATGGTTAAGGTTAAATTTGCCGTGAAGTCACAATGAGATAGGATATAAGTCCTAGGGACAATTCCTGAATACTTATTCATATCCTCTCCCATTAGGACAACCTTCAGCTTTGAGGCTTCAAACCTTGCTGAAGGACCCAACAGCCTTACTGCCTACTGACACCCAAATAAGCAGTAAGTCAACTTTCACACCATATTGCAACAATGTTAACGATTAGAAGGACAAAATGAAAGAACGTAAGCATGGTTATCTTCAATCTGAATCCTTCATATCAGTCTAATCATTGTACTTTTCATAAAATTGGGAACTGATCAATTGTTTCCCATCATTTTCTCCTGGAAAAGACTTTCATTTGCACTTACAACAACAATGAAACTATTTCTTCCGGAAAAAGACTTCATTTACACTTCCAACAACAATGAAACTAACTCTTTTCCCATAAACAGAGAACTGTTAAATTTTCTGTTTTTAACTTCTTTTTTTGGCTTTCTAGATCATCAGAATTGGATCAACCTGCCCAAAGAAAAGGATTAGTTGTAGTCTGTACTCTACAGTCTATGCATCTGAACACCAAAGATGTTGAAGCTTATAAATTATCAAGTACTCTGTCAGGGGGCAACTAGGGAAATGAATTCCTAGAGATATCAGGTTATATAACTAGCTGAACTATCTTTAAATAATAACACTCTCTGTACATAAGATTCACCTAGTCTTTTTTTCGTCGGTTATTCTGGAGGAGGTGGTTTACAAGCCATTGAGCAAAGTCTCATTAACTCATTCAAAAAATTATACAATTATTCAAAATTTAAAGGGGCTTATGGTATCACAGCGTTCACTGTTCAAGATAGGCCTTGGTGGAAAAATTGGCATTAAGGCATAAGTCGGTTCCTGCGAAGCCTAAAGACAGCTTGGCCGACGTGCAGTTTTCATTTTCATTCAAATTAACCTGAATGTTGCTTTCATAATTTTCCAGGCTTAAGAATATCGATCTATCTTCCTGTTAAACTGCATATAAAATTCAAACATTTGGGGTTAAATTAAATAACCTTATTAGTCCAGAAAATCATTCATATTTTTTCACAGTGAGGAAAGAATATTTCTCCAAAAAACAAAAACACAATGGAAACAAGAAAGCAGAAAACAGAAAACCCAGCTACAAGCAAGAACAACCATATATGTTCTTCTTTCCATATAATTTTTCACTTGCAATTGCTCTTCTTGTCATTGAAGACCAACAATGCCATTGTATATCCTACAAGTTCGCCATGAAGAAGAAGGAGAAGAGAGTACCTCAGACACAAGAGTATTGTAGGAAGCTCTGGTAGAAGCGGTAACGGACGAAAAAGCAACAGGCTTGGATCTTTCTGAAAGCTTGAAGATGGTGTTGATGGAAAGATCCCTCCTTGGTGATGGTGAAAAAGCACAATGACAGGCCATGGGGACATGCATAACAACTCCACTTTCCTTTTCTTCATCTTTCACTCCTTACCCCTACCATTGTCTTGTCTCAAGCAAAGTCCAAAGTTCCAAGCTTGACAGACAGAAAGAGAGAGAGAGAGAAAGAGGGAAAGGAAAGTTGGTATAGAGACGTGGAGAACTAATGCTCGTAGTTCATGTCCTGTGGACTCCGATTCATAGACCCCACAGGTCCTAAAATCTTTTTCAAGCCTTTCTGTCCACTTAACTGATAACTCTCCTCCTCGTGAGACGAAAAGAATAAAAACGACTAGAGCTAGAGTTGGCGATAGGGAGTCGAGAGGGAGCTGGAGGTGGTGACAAGTCATCATCTTTTGGATGACGTGTGGATAACGTGTGGACGTCGCCTTTGATTGGGCCAATTATCGACTTTTCCAAGTGTGTTCAATTCTTTCTTGGGCCGAAGAAGATGCCCACTTGTTAATTTGTCAATCTTGATCATTCAACGTCAACGAGTGAATGGACTTATGGTTTGATGCCCTTATTTTCATATTAAAAAGTTCGACTAGTTAAATTGATTTAATAGTAAAAATTGTAATTTGTTTATTTTTTTAGTTTTATTTATTTTAATAATTTTGTTGTTAAAAATTAATCAATTTATTAATTAATCGGTCAATTTTTAGCAATTAACAAGTGCTTATAAATTAAAATAAATCAATTAATTTTTATTTAATAATCTATTTTTAATTAAACTTTAATTTTTTCGATAAATAAGGATATTTTTTCTAATCATATCTTAAAATTTTTAATTTTATATAATTTTTAGCTAATTTAATAACGATTTAATAAAGTTGAACATTTTAAACATTAAACCTTTTGTCTTATCAATTTAACTTCTTGTGTGATTTTTAAAACATTACTTATTTCCTATAGTTGCTAAAATTTTATATTTTCCAAATTTCCCACTAATATTTTCCAATTTAAGAACTCAAATTATAGGTAAAAATATATTTTCTACATATTTTAACTTTCAACTGTGAAAGAACTCAAATTATGCCTTACTAACTAGAGTAACGGTATGAAATTTGTATCATACTGACAGAAAAATAGTACAAAATATTAGTTTTAGTATCAGATTTAAATGCTGGTCAGTACCGGCCAGTATTGGTCAGTATCGACCGGTACTATAAATACCTGCCATATATTAGTCAGTATCAAAATTTTGAAAAATATAGAGACTAAGTTGCAAAATTTTCAATTTTTTTTAAATTTTCCTGCCATTACTTCTTTCTTTCAAATATTTTTTAATTTGTTATTTAGTTAAACTTTTATTGTAATTTTCTAATTTTTATTTTTAAAATAAAAATATTTTATTACTAATAATAATTATACATTAAATAAAATTTAAAAATAAATTTTTATTTAAATTTATTTTAATATTTTATATCATATTTATTAATAAAGTATTAATAAACATTAATTTTTAAAAATAAATAATTTAAAAATTAGTATTTATAAACTAATATTTATTTTATATATTTTTAATTATTAAATCAAATTTTATTTGACATATATATTTTAAAAATATTTTTAAATTTAATTATATTTATAAATCATTATTAAATTAAATTAAATTAAGATATTTAAAATTTTAGTAATAATTAATTTTAATTAATCAAATATATAATATATTTAATTGATAATAAATTAAATAATATATATTTTTGTTTCATGTTTTCATTCTATTTTGTTGTTTCTTTATCACGAACTTTTGTTGTAAATTATAATAATTTGAGAGTTAAGGATATTTATTATTCTTTTTATTGGATGTTTTGATATAATTATTATTTATTATATAATGAAAATTGAAATTGTAATTTTTTAATATTTTATATTGTTCTTACTTTTATATTTGTATGATAATAATTGTCTTTTTTATATAAATTGAAGTTATTATTTATATGTAAAATATATGAAAATTATTGTTATTTGATATTAATCGTAATTATTATTTATTATTTTGATTTTTAGAGATAGGGTTAAAAATATATAGTACAACTGTACAATATGATAATGGATTATTTTGCAATTTTTTAAAAATTCAGGGACTATTTCATAAATTTAAAAAATTATCTGAAACGATATTCAGTATTGACCGATACCGATACAATACCATACTAGAACCCAATATGATACGGTATTCGCAACATTGAACTAGAGTCTTTTAAGTAAGGTATATATCGACTTTGCACTAAATGAATTTTAAAAATATTTTGAAAATTAGTCAATGTACTCCTCCATATATAAATTCGTCTATATAAGATGGATACATTTGTTGGAATTCTGTTGTCGCACACGGAATATAATATGATGTTTTCTCGTACGTCGCTCAATTAAATTTAGTCTGTTTTCTCCTCAATCGCGTTCAAGTCTAACCTACTGGAGACTAGCATCAGTTTTTACACTTCTATAACGAAAATTGTAGCGTATAAGACTGATTATTCGTCGTATATAGCTATAAAATTTTTACACTTAACAATCACATTGTATTCTTATCCTAAATGAATGGAGATATCAAGGTGTTTCAAATCCTTGTTTTACCTCCCGAACATCAAAATTTGGAACTATTTATTTTGACACCATAAAGATGTGGATCACATTATGGTTCTAAGCACAAGTTTATGTCAGTGTTGGCCAAAGATTATTGATTTTCAACCACAATCTGGATGCCTAAAAGATCCTGAATGTCACTGTAACATGTAATAGGACGCAGACATATCAAGTGGAAATACTCATCAACAATTCAACGTCATAGCTGCTGTCACGTGGTATTGTAAATTTGTACAAGGGAAAGGAAAAGCAGAAGTATAGCCTTTTAATTGGAATGAAACATAAATGGAGGCCAAGGGTAATGTTCTTGGACAAGTATCTTTACCGAAAATGATCACAGCAACAGCTTGTTTTTGTTTCTTCGTATCTTAATCACTATTTGAAAAACCACTCAACTTGAAGTTCTGACGCTTCTTAAACTTGACATCACAATCAAGACTGCCCTTAATAAACCTTAAGACTCTTTTTGCTGCTCTTAAATGCACTTCATTAGCACAATGCATAAAACGAGATAAGAGACTTACAGCAAATAGAATATTATGTGTTGTAGCTATAAGATACGTCAAGCAACCAATCAAACTTTTGTAATAGCCATCATCAACTTTATTAGCACCATAATCAAACTTTTGTAATAGCCTTTATCAACTTTATTAGCACCATCTTCTTTACTCAGCTTCTCTTTTTGGCTTATAGGTGTGTTTGTTGCTTTGCACCACTCCTTTTGAAATTTCTTCAAAATTTCCTTTGCATACTTTTTCTGATAGATGAAAACTTCATTTTGCTTTGCTGGACCTCTAAGCCAAGAAAGTAAGTCATAACACTAAGATCTATCATCTCAAAGATCTGCATCATAGATGTGACAATACAAGTCTTCAAAGGACACCTTAAATCCTTTTTCAATTAACGGGCCAACACTCAGCAAATTTTGATTAGTATCATGTACATAAAGAACATCTGAAATAGTTTTTGTACTTGAACTGGTTGTCATTGCAATGGTTCCTTTTCCTTTTGCAGCAATATAACCACCAGTTCCTATCCTGAATTTAGTCATTGCAGTAGCCTTTAACTCTTTAAAAAGAGTTTCGTCAAAGGTCATATGGTTTGTATAACCACTGTCAATGAGCCAACTTTCTAAGAAGACCTTTGTAGAGAAACACGTTGCTACAACATTTGATCTTCTTTATCTTGATTAGCTACATGGACTTCTTCCTCTGGTTTTTGAGATTTGCTTTTGCAAATCACAACTTCATGTCCAAGTTGATTGCACTTGCTACACTTTGCATCAGGCGTCTCCCAACACTTGAATGGAGAGTGAACCATTTTGCCAGTGTTCACAAGGCGGGAAATTTCTCTTTGAGTTTTCATCTTTGTTTCGAGTGCGACTACTTGAACTACTCCCAGAACTTTCCTGTTTGTGTTTGACTGACAAGGCTCCTTCTACGATATGCTCTTATCTCATAAGCCTTCTTTGTTCTTGAGCCTGCAACGCATTCAACAATTCTGCCAAGGTGATCTTGGACAGATCTTTATTATTTTTCAATGTGCTTATTGAGGCTTCATATTTTTCAGGCACCATAACAAGAATTTTTTCAACAATTCTTGAATCATCAAATTTAATGCCAAGAAGCCTTACCTTGTTGGCAATGCCAAGCAATCTATCTGAATATTCTTTGATTGTTTTAGCATCTTTCATCTTTTGCAGCTCAAATCCTCTTACTAGATTGAGCACTTGCATTCCTCATATTCTTTCATCTCCTGCGTATTCTGTCTTTAGATGTTCCCAGATTTCTTTTGCTGATTTAAGATTCATGATCTTTGTGAAAATCATTGTTGAAACACCAGAAAACAACACTACTTTGGCCTTCGATTTTCTGGTCTTCTTCTCTTTGTGGCTTTTCATTTGAGCTACCGTCGAATTGTTTGACAGCGGAGCAACTTCATAATCTTCTTCGACGGCTTCCTATAGATCCAAGGCCTCCAAATAAGTTTCCATTCTAACAGCCCAAAGTTGGTAGTTTTCTCCATTAAAAACATGTGGAGCAGCTTGAGAAAGTTGGGGAAATCAATTTCTGCTTCCATAGATACTCACAGGTCCCGTAAGAATGAAGCTGTGATACCAGATGTTATTTTTTTTAGAAGAAAAACAGAGAAAACAAAGAATAAAAGCAAGAAATGAGAAAATTTGATATGATGCAGCAAAAGGGAAATCTATTTTAATCATTATGGTGCATTACATTTATAGTAAAAATATCTGAACTAAAAAGATAATGTGTAATATCATGCCTCCTAAAATTGTTAAGAGAATAAATTGTTAGATTGAGTCACATAAGTTATTTCATTTAAGAATTTATGAGGTGTATTTCATTCACATGCATAATATTCATATACATATATGAATCATGATTTAGAAAACACTGCAAGATAATATATGCAATTAATTGACATATTTCGGAGTATGGAACGAAAATGAATGTGATATGAATGTGCATTCCCAATGTTTTGCATTTTGATTTACCAATAACATGAATTGATGGATTATAATTAGTGAATTGGGAATTTATTATTACAATTGAGTAATTGATAAGGTGATATGTGCATCTGGTTTAAGAAAAATGTTAAAGAGCAAGACAAATTGATATATGAGAATTTAGGTTAATTCGGCCTATGAAATGGTGACATGTGGCATTAAGAATAAGTGACAAATTGCTCAATTAAATGGATGACAAGTGGCTTGAGTATAATTGCTACAAGTGGCCCTTTAACATTGTAACAAATGACATTTTAGACTTGTGACATGTGGAGCAATAGAATGGTAACATGTGTAGCTTTACAAATGATGACATATGTAGCCTTATAATTAGTGAAATGTTTAGCCTTACAATTGGTAACATGTGTAGCTTATAAGCAATGACATGGAGCCTTAAATGAGTTACATGTGGAGCCTAAAGCAAGTGACACACGGACCAATAGAATAGTAACATATAGATCAATAGAAGGATAACATGTGTACTAATAGAATGCTGACACATGGACCAATAGAATGAGTGACATGCGACTTAGATATACTACAAGAAAAGAACCCCTTCTGTGATGTTTTAAAAACGTCACAGAAGGTGAAAAAATGTTTAAAAATATCACAAAAAACGTCACGGAATGTGGTGTAGGTAAAAGGTTTCTGTGACGTTTTCAGAAAAACGTCACAGAAAACACTGACATTCCAGTGACGTTTTTAAAAACGTCACTGGAAGATTGGACTTTTTACGACGTTTCTAAAAACGTTGCAAAAAGTCACATTCCGCGACGTTTTTAAAAATGTCGCGGAATGTTTTCCGCGACGTTTATCTTTTAATTATTATTTTTTAATCTTTAAAAAAATTTAATTTAATAATTATTTTTTAAATAATTTTTTTATAAATCTTATTTGTTTAATAACTATTCAATATTATTTATAAACTTTATTTATTTAATTCTTCAATTTTTTAGTATATCATTAATTTTAATAATTATTCATGTATCACGAATTTTATACGTGCAAACAATTTATTATTTAATTGCAATTTGCAAACATGTCATAATATACTAATTAATATAAAAATCTATAAGAAACCGGGTTTATTATTTCTCGAAGTAAATTGAGCATGTATACAAAAGACTGAGAATTGTTCTGTATTATTGATATCATTTTACAAAAGAAAAAGAGAAAAGAGAAATTGGTAAATCACTAATTGTTGCGAAGGTAGTAATAAACCAAATGAAAATGATTTAACAGTATGCTATACTCATTTGGAGTAGCCTACCAATGTGTGGGAATTGGCAGACGTAGATGTAATCTCAAACTGCATGTGAATGCCTACATGGAGTGTGCCTAAGAATAATAGTCTCACAAGCCATCTCTAGTCCCTTTCACTCCCAGGACTAAAGCAACAAAATCTAAGCTTTCTTCCCCATCTTGATTTCTTTCCTTCCATCAAACTGTTTTCATATACACCATTTGCTTCAAAAGAATTATATGCTTTCAAACTCTAAATCCTTCTGTCCATGTTATCATAGACGAAGAATGAAACAATCCAGTGTATCTGGTAAACAACAAAGCACATGAACAAATACATGGTGTTAAAACTGTGGTATCTTATGATTCAGCAGCCAGATATGGCATATTGTCAAAGCATGCACTCCATTCCACTCAAACACGTATGTCAAGCTCCTGTAGCCATATACATCTACCTGTAGCAGACACCAAAGTAAGAAGGTTTAGCAACTCAGCAAATAAAAAAAGAACATAATAAGAAACACAATTATGATATTCAATGCAAGTTCGATGCCAAAAAGTTTACAAAGATTGTTTTATGTTTTAATGCAGCATGTCGAATGTTTATTTGATCTTCCAGAAACAAAAAAATTTAGCTTATTTAACGAGGCCATTGAAGCTTTGTTAAATGCAGGGATAATATGACATACTTTTCTTACCAATTCTGATTATTTAGCATTACAATGTGTCGAACAAGGCTTCAGATAAAGTAAAAGGTTCTTAATTAACTAAAACATAACTCCAGACAAGTCAGTTACGTAACTGATCATTGGTCCTACTACAAAGTTATGTCCTATATTGATATCAATATCACCACTGATTGTGTAAAAATGCAATTTCCTCTCATTTTGATTTGTTCAAAGGGCCCTTTACAACCTACTAAAGACATGCAGCTTAATATGATACTTTCGTTGAAATTGCCTTGGGTGTCAGTTAGAAATTAACCAAAACATGTCTGCTGCCTAATTGAGTAGTTTTAATACATTATTCCTTACTTTCTGTTCAAACACTAAATCTACTAATGCAATCAGATTTTTCATTTGTCAAAATTAGTTCTTTCAAGTTGTCAGAGGTAATAGAGGCAGTACTGTCCAATACGTCAACAAATTTGATAGAAAGCTGAAATTACAAGTGAGGTCCAAAGATTTACTCTTAGATTTTATATTTACAAAATATACTACATGATGCTTAAAATCTCCTAGGAACTGTAGGAACTAAGAAATAGCAGATGGATGAAAGATAAGGAAATCAAATGGTAAGGTTTATATCCATATGTTTACACACACACACACATTCAAAGATGAAACAGAGGGCAGAGAACACAAATTAATGGATCTATATTCCCTGCATTGTTCATATAGCCGATTTTGATAAACAAAAGCACTTACTTAAAAAGCATAAATTTTTGTCTGAAGGCATGCCAATGGCCCTCTCAAGATTCATTTTGCAATTTTCTCTCAAATCTCTTAGTGTAAAAAAATTGGCTTCCTGCATAATAGATATGAGGTATTCGTCACATATCGGGCTAAAAGTCGAAGGTGCATAACACAAAAGAAAAGTTGAACTCACCAAATTATAAGAACTTAAAAGGATTACCCAGCTACAGATCAATTAATAGAGCAAGTTCATTTGATCAATCACCAGGACTGAAATTGATGGAAGTATCCTGAAAAGATAGTAAATACAAAGACATTAGTGCACTGACAAGCTGACCGCTTTCATGACCAAATACACCATTCATGTGATGAAACAGGGACCTCCATTGACTCTTGAGGTCAGATTCTATTTTCGAAGATTTAATGTAGGTCCGACCATATATAAGCAGCTGATTCCTATATTGTAGAATAAAGTTATCATATTCAGTAAGTCTACTTTATCGATAACCAATACTGCATTGATCAAATTGCTTATAAAAAGTAAAGGTTAAGGTCACCTTTTAAGCAAAAAGAACAAGAACAGATTTAAGCAAGTCTGCACCCGTATCCAGATTAGCATAAACACCCGACTTAAGAGTTGGGCATCTAGTGAACCCAAAAGATATTGACGCGCAATCCTTGAGCAATTCAACACTATCATCGAAAAATTCAGGTTCTTCTCCTCAGCTATCTTGATCTTGACCAGTAGTCTATCACCCAATGGCTTAATTGAAGAATACTACATACAAAAATTGGAACATACAAATTAAAGTTTGACCAGATTCTCCAACTCTCAAAACTAAAAACCGCGAACACAGCCAACAAAGACACTACCTTAAGGGCGACAAAAGTAGCAGCATTGACGACTAAGCCCCGGAATGGCCTCTGATAGAAACCTCCGACATATTTAAAGCTCCCAAAAGACGTGAATTTCACGTTTGCAAGTCTTAAACCTTCGAAAGACGCCAAGTTTCTAGCAGATCTCGAGATTGATGATGCCGATAGTTCTCTGCAAACAAAAACAAGAGATATCAGATCAACAAGGAATGAAGAACCAAGAATAATATCAGTCAACTGCAAACTAATCGTTACCTTCAAACAACGCAAGCTATACAAGTTGTGTGTTATCTTGGAAATGGAATAGAGGAGAAGTCTAGAAGATGGAAAACCCTAATTGAGCAAGGGGGTTTTATCAAGTGACACGAGACACTTCTAGAATACAACTTCCTGCGACGTTTTATTCAACAAAACATCCCGGTTTGTATTTCGTGATGTTTTATTGATAAAATGTAGCAAAAAATTTATAAATCCGCAACGTTTTTGTAAAACATCGTAGAATATGTAAACTTTTTGTGACGTTTTAAAAACGTCGAGAAAAGTATTTACAATCCGCGATGTTTTGTTGATAAAACATCACAAAATGTATTAATTTTTTGTAGTGATAATTGGATGACAAATGGCATGAGTACATGAGTGACAAGTGGCCTATAAAACCATATGACAAGTGGACCAAGCTATCAGGCCCCTTCTTCGGAGCCTAACTCCTCATACATGATTATTCATGCTTGCTCTAATACCATAATCTGTCAAACCACGATTCCGGAGTCTCACTCAGACTTGATTTCCTACTCTGATACCATAATCTGTTACTTTCATGCATGCATAATATCTTACTACGTAAGTTATCTTCCAGAGATAACACCTTGATCACTTTCAAATTATCTTCTCAAAACTCCCCTTTCTTAGTTTCAGCTCAGCTCTTAGAATAGTCGACTAGTTCATTCCTACCTTTCAACCTTAATCCTTTAGTCATTAGCGTGGTTGAGTCCTCACTTCACACATCTCCCTACTTCGAGGCTATTGGTATGACTTTTCCAATGGTAATCCAATCTAGAGTTTCTTTGGATAGAGTTAAAGAACACTTCAATCTCTACAACTTTCATGAAGACCTCGAAGGTCGACTTTATCTTCTGAAGGGTCTATTATTTTTATCGTC
>JANZXR010000002.1:7361537-7378345 GCA_027575705.1 Erythroxylum echinodendron | reverse complement strand
AAAATACCCTCAATTTCCTCTCATGCATTTATTCCATAAGCTATTATGCTTAAGTTAATGGAAAAAAATTTCAGGGGGCCGACACAAGCATTAGGTGACAATTGGAAGCATGTGAAGAAGACACATGGCATAGCTCTTCATTTATCAAGTGTCCCACCTCTCCACTACAGTTTTGTACCCCACGAATTTTTCACTAGAAAGATCATCTTTCTTCGTGATTTTGGTCTTATGTTTCCTCCTTCAATCCCTCAACACCAATTTCCTTACATCACCTCCCAAAACCTTGAGTTTTGTCAACTTTAGTAGTCTACATCTTGTGATTGGAAATCCTTTGTATTCCATCTTACTCTTGGAGTATATTTGAATGCCTAAGAGGCTTGATAATTGAGGAGACTTTGGTTGAACAGGTAAGTAATTGATTGCCCTATTATGTTATATGCTAGCATAACATACATGATGATTGATTGGAGATGAGTTGTATGTAAGGTTGATGATGAAAGTATTTTGGAATAGGTTAGATGGAGTATTTTCACTGAACATATATCTGTATTTTAACCATATCTTGTTCTGTAGGTATCCAAATGGGATTATTTTTAATTTATATTAAACTAGCAACATATGACTATAATTTTTATGAAGGAATATAATTCGAATTCTATCTCTAAAGGTCTCTAAATTGGGCTTGAATCTAAGAACTATGTGTTGTCGTGGTATGATAATAGTCTGTAGTATTTTGGATATAACTTACAGAAGACTGAGCCAATCTAAATTAATTTGGTGCCATTAGAACCTTAAGACATATAGGAACATTTGTTTAGAAGAATGTATTGCCTAAATACCTCATTTTCTATGTAAAAAGGGCTATGCAAAGCTAAACCGAAAATCTGTCTTGAGAAAAATCTGGAAAATTAGAGTTGTAGGTCGAAATTTTGGTTTCAATTTCATCTTCCTCTTTTGACCTATTTTACATATCTTTAGGGCATTAATTTGAAGAAACTCAAACAATAAAAGTTGTAGATATAGGTCTTAGCTTGACCTCTGTGAAAGTGGCTTGATAAAATAGTAACTAGAGCTTGGGTTATGCTTGTTTTCCTAATACCACCTGTGACAAACCCCTGTGCAGAAACCTTATATTATTTCCTAATTTTTGGAGACTTTAGAGCTCGAATTAGTCAAATTATAAAACATGAAAAATGATTATTGATGTTTCATTAATGCCTTTGTAAAACAGTTTGGCCAAAATATATCTTGATAAATAGATGTAGTTAATTGAAGTCATAACCTAAAGAATGGACTGTTTTGATGAGGTTGAGTTCAAGTTGGAAATTTTGATTTTTTTAAGGAATAATTGAGTTCTTTTGGTGAAAACATGACCTTAAGAACATGAGAAATGTGTATAAGGTATGAAGGAATGAGCATTGAAAAACATAGGGTATTTATGAATGAGAATTCAGTGAATGTATGAGCATATGTTGTTAGAAGAATTTTGGTGAATGTATAGATTTAGCTTGCTAAAATTCCATATATAAAGTACCAATTGTGTGTGTATTATAAGGAGCTTTTTGATCATGAAAAATGTTCAAGGATAAGTGTAAGATCTGAGTTGATAATAATATAAAGATGTTCTCATGCATGTAATGTGATTCAAAGTATGTAAGTGATGAATTGGGAATGACTGAATGAGAACTAGGAAATTGTGTGAGTGTATAATCCTAGGAAAAAGAGTGAAAAATATGTGAGTGATAAATTGAGAGTGATCAAGTGTACTAAGGCATAAAACTAATTGCAAACTAGATGATGCACAAACCATATTGAATGTATAATTATGACTTGTGAATAAGATTTCATACTCGGAATAATCAATTGAGCATGCATTAAACATGATACATATACATATGTAACTTTGAGCATTCATTTGATTGATCAATTAGTAATGTGTGCATGTGTGTATTATTTGATTTACAGGCACACGTCGACCGACACCATCCAGACATTGCCGACATGTCAAGACAATAGCTATCTGGAGTGTACTGTGAGTTAACCTAGTTATGTAAACTCAAATATTTATTTTTCTATTGGAATTGTATATATAGTGGTAATCTAGATGTAAGTTTTCGATTAGTAATATGTTCTATTCAAATTGTATTGATTAAACTTAATTCCTCTATATTGAATTGATCATACTATAATTGTGATATTACTGATTCCGAACAATTGATTGTCCGAGGAGTTCGATATTTGGGACTGTATTGGGAGTGTTTGTGATTTGAATGTGAATAAGGAAATTGAATGCTCAACTATTTGTTGAATGCCGGACTTAGATCCGATGAACTGTAAAAATTGAATATGCTCATTGACTGAAAGTGATTAATGATATATTATGTGAACTATGTTACTCCATTACACGATGCATGTTCACATAAAGGAGTTGTGATCGGAGCAGCCAACGAGAAAAGAGCTTTAAGCTCAGTTATGCGCGTCAGAGCCTCAGGCTCAACGATTAATGAAAAAAGCTCAGTATCTACAACAGATACGAGATGGTAAAATAGGCACTCGGTCACAACAAAATTAAAATGGAATGAGTCTCATTTGCTTTTGCATTTATATCTTTAAATGTGTTCATGATATTGATTGCAAATGAATGTTGAACTATGTTGTGTTGATATTGAGAAATGCTTATGACTTTGATGGTGATATGAAGAATTGTGATAAATGAGTGTTATGTTCTGAGATGATTATATGATATTCTTGCATTCAGAATGTACTTCTGGAATGAATTAAAAAGTGATTGTATTTTTAAATGCTTCTTTTATTATGATGCAAATTGTAGAATATGAGCTATAGCTCTGAATAAAGCGTTACTTTGATTGAGTTGAATGTTATTCATCGATATATATGTGTTCTGTTTTGAGTGAACATATCGATAATGGTTCACTTACTGAGTTCGCAAACTCACCAAAATTGCACTATTATTTTTCAGGTTCAAGAGAAATCTAGCCAGACTAGTTGAAGTAACTTCTGCATTTGGATATAGGTCAGTATCGGGATCATTTGTACCTACCAATGTCTTAGTTATGTTGCATCAAGGATTGTATCTCTCAACTGTTATATAATGGACATGTGAATTTTGGAAATACAATGACATTTGAGACTATATATGTTTATGAATAAAAATAGAACAATATGATTATTGGAGTGTTTTATGTTATGTGCGATGAATTAAAAAGTATTTAAAAAGAATTGATTTAACTGTCTTAACGTGCTATTTTTGTAGAGTATGTTCCCGAATATCTTTCGGTACGTTAGGTATATGTTCTATAGGAGTGGCATGTTACATAATGAATCCCAAAAGTTACATTAACAGCCAAGATTTCTCATAACACTAACAATATCCTTAAAAATAGGACTTATTGACTGGAAAAAAACGAATTCTAGTTATTGACTTAAACTAATTCTATTTATTGACTTAAACTAATCAAAGAAAACTTCAATGGCAGTCCTGAAGCAAATTATTAACACATAGAATAGTTGTCAGTATAAACCACACTGATCCTTTCTTATGACGCATCGTGTGCAATTGTGCTTAAACAATACGTTTTGTGATTAATGAGGCGAATAAGACACAGCAGAACGTAATGAGTGGGGATATTGGTCCTACCACTTCGGTAAGGAAGCATTCCACCTGCTTCCAACTCCTCTTGTCACAAACAAGCCCTGCATTCCATAAACTCAAGATTATAATATTTCCGACATTCGTTTAACTTAGTACTTGCATTTTAATATCAAGCAACAATTGAGGTTCATAATCTTACACAGAATGACTACTTACTTGCTTTTAAGAACAATGAATAGTCCAACATTTCATCCAAGAAAGTCAGCCACATTGTGCCTTTTGGAGGTTAAAGTGCACTATGCGCTCATTATACCAGAGTTTGCTTATTAAACTCTAGTCTTTCTGCATAAATGTTTGTGATATTAAACTGTTAACTTTGTTGGCAAAGTTGTGCACAAAAGTGTGTCACTATCATTTGCTTTGGACTTGTTTAAGGTGCCTCTCACTTTGAAGTTTCATGGTTCTCGTAGCTTGTCCCCTAAAGGGCAGTGCCTCAGGTTTGAATGATTGGAACTGATCAACTAAGATAATATACCAATTGGATGTCTAAATATAGGGTTGTTCTTCCTTACGCTAGTACTTTCATCACTGATGCAAGCCCAACAAGAACGACTTGTCATTAGCAGAAGGTTAAAGCATTAGTTCCCCAACTAAGGAGGGGTCCCATGTCCTTATACAAATCCCTTAAATTCCTTACTCTCTTGCACACAAAGAAAATAAAAGCATCAACATGAGCTGCTCAAGAGTTTAGTATTATGAAAATGTACCATTGTCTGCCATTGACACACATTTCCTCAAATGGACAAGTTGGCAGTCTCCATACATTACTCAACATGTCTGCTGCCAAAGGCTATCTAAAGCTGATGTTTTGAAATGCCAAGGAGAGAACTCCTCAAAGCATCTCCTCATTCGTCAACATGTTAGTTTCTTGGAGGCAAAAATGCCTGCTCTTCACTCTCCTAGCTTTCATTGTTCTTTCAGATGCATCACGATTACCTAAAGGGTATTGGGAACAGATGTTGCCCAAGAAGCTACCTACTCCCACCTCTTCTCCCTCCAAAGGCACCAATTCTGTGGCTAAATTGTCTTCGACAACTATCGAAACTGATAAGTATCGTCCATCATCAGACGGGAAGGCATAGTTTCTTTTTCACGGATCAGGAAGGTTGATCTTCGAATTTTGAACGAAGGAAGCATGCACGCAGAGGATGCAAGTTGGTCTTACCATGATGTTCGTATCACCAAGCTTCATAGCCAATGTCTTGAAGGGCTTCTTAACTTCTCTTAGGATCACCCATTGTAAATTCAGCTAATGGAGTAGACTATAGACAATCATTTCATCATCAAGAACAAGCATGAGACATGAGAGATTCCAGACCGAAGATAGAAATATGAAGAGGTCGGATTCCAAAAAACGAGAGGGTTGACGATGCAGATTTGCATACTTCAATTGCAACTTGAATCATCTCATGTAATCTGTACATGTCCAACTTACTTAAATATGGAAAGCTAGCGAAGCTATTTCTTTTAACAATATACAGGTCGATTATTTGTATGAATAAATTTTTAATTTGAGGAATTTCTTATATTTTTTGTAACTTACAGTAAAATATTTTTTAAAATTTTAGTATTATTTTTGGATTTCAGGTTACCATATTGGTTTCTAAACAAATATAAGACCAGACTTGTACGTCATTTCTGCAAGGTTCCATGAAAAAGCGTTCAATAAACATAGATTAGACTTAGAGAACCAAAAGGAAAAGGCACATTTTTATCATTGAATGTTTGTATGACATAAACAAATTCATTTTATGATTAGTTATATGCGAAGAATCCTCAAACCATAACAAATTCATTTTATGATTAGTTATATGCAAAGAATCCTCAAACCATATTATGCCATAAACTTGCCTCTACCAACATATTGTTTTTCGCATGGACATTTTAGTTTTCTAAGTTTCATCTAGTCTTCTGTAAGTAGGCTTGAGAGGAGTCGGCGTTGGTAGGAAGTAGGAACAGAATCCTAAAAACTAACCCAGAATCTTTGATGTCTGAGCCTGGATCACTGGCCCATGAATCTCCGTTCATTTATGGCTGGACTTTTCTATTTGGAAACCTTCTCTTATTAATCGTTATAACTTGGAAAGCCTGGTCTTTGAGCAACTAGACCTGGCCTACGATCTCTGTACATGTGCGTCTGTTTTACCATATATATTCGTTTTACACACAAATCAAGCCTTTCCATAACCAAAATTACTTTAATAATAAAAGGCAAATCAAACATAAGCAACACAATTGTAAGTACAATCCATCATTATAACAAATGAAAAAGAAAAGAATCCAATCAAAACTTCTTCATACATTAATCTGATCTAGTGGTCACTGAGTTCGTGTTCTTGAATTTGTTAAAGAATAATCATGCAAGTATAAAGCAATTCAACAGGTATAGACACTGTTCAGAGAAATATAAAACAATCCAAGGAGATGAGAGGATTGTCTATGTCCTCTATTGGGGAAGAGTCAGCTCCATTCTGACCTAAGGCTGCTTCAACAGCTATCTCATCTATTTTGGAACTCACTCGATGAATGCAAGTCTCTCGATTCCTCATACGACTTGAATCAAAATATGGACTGGCCAGCCTCAAATTTTCCCTTCTCAGAGATGAAGTAATTGAATTAGTACCTGGTGGCACCTTGGAACCTGCAAAGCGTTTTGAGCTACTGATTTCCTTTGGCTGAATTCCCCAGCTATATTCTCCATTAAATCTCCTGCTTGGAGACGGCGACCTCAAGGTTCTGCATGGTTGTGAATATGATGAATAACCAAGTCTCTCAGGCTCTCTTCGGAAACTCTTTTGGCGAGTTAATGTGGAAGGCGAGTTCTGTCGAGCTCTTTGCTGCGGTATAGGTCCAATGACCCTTGCTGGAAATGACTGCTTTGTTGGTGGCACAACTTGTTGAACAGGTGACATTAACAATTGAGAACGCTCCTTGATTGAATTGATGCGAATCACGTGGGGATTCTCCTTGACGCATGACCACAAAAATTCATCTGAGAAAGGCCTATCTTTGGAGCTCAAGACCAGTGAACCAGTCGACTGGGACGAAACTGAGCTACTAGTAGTAGATGAAGTAGTGCTAGTTTTGCTGATGTTGGTGCAAGTGAAAGGAGCAGAAGAGGTTGAATTGGATGGTGAAGGTGGCGAAGGGGATATCTTGTTTGATGTAGGAAGTGGCGTTTTGGCAAGTTTTGGACCTTGTGAAATGACAAGCTTGTCCTGGACATGGTTACGTTCTTCAATGAATTGCTTCTTAGGTCTGCTTTTACTAATGCAACAACCCATCTTGGGAGGGCTTGAATATGTACGAGGAAGCAAAACTTAGGACAGGAGCATAGGAAAAATAGAACCTGGGTAAGTACATATTTATATAGTCTTGGAAGTGGGAAAAGTGAGGTAAAATATAAAGATGATGGCTTTTTGCTTTACAATATTCTCTCTTTTCAGGTTTTGAATTTGATTGCCGGGTATAAAGTCCGTTGGATAACGGTTATCTATACACCAACATGATGACGGCAGATGCCTCAAAATAACTTCCTGTAGGGCTACTGCAAAATTCCATCTTTTAATAGATAAACTAAATGTGAGAGGGTTGATGTTTTTCTTTCTGGCTATGTATTATTCTTTCTCACATTCAACGGAAGGGTTGTTTTCATGCACGATGATTGAATAAAAAATGCTTGAATTTGAGGTTGTAGACCTTTTTCTTTTTCTTTTTTTTTTGGGTAGAAGAACTGAATTTATAAAATTTAGTAAAAGCTTAAGAATTTAAAAGATTTCAATGAAGAATATTCCTGAAGTAAAATTATAAAGTGAAGAAGCTTTTCAGTTTTCACCTCCTAAAATTGAACATCTTTGTTTTGAAGCATAAAATCTTATCTTAATTGGATCACATATATTATTAAGAGATCTTCAAATATGTTATTATCATTTTATAAAAAATTGTATTAAGTTCAGACAAATTTAATCTCAAATCTACATGATATCCAAGCTTTCGGTGAGATAAAAGTTGACTAATATGCCAAAAGAGATAGTTAAGATTGTGAAGGAGTTAAATCTCAAATCAAGCTCTCGATTAATTGCATAATTATCAAATTTAAACTTGAGTCTCAAGTTATACTGAACTCGTTTACTATAAATTGTTTGGGTTTAATAAAAAATGGTTAAAAAAATTCATTTTAATTTAATTTGTATTGAAAATTAAATATGATTTTAATATAATATATCATCATCGCAAATAACTTATAATCAAGAGTTAAAAAACTTGTAAATAATTAATTAATAAACAAGAATGATTTTAATCCTATTGATTCGATCTCCACTTATTTATTGCACCAGCTTCAAATTAATTTTTGAATTGTCATATTTATTTTAAGAAGTTTCTAAATTATCTTTAATGAAACCCAAAGACAAAACTTTAGCTTGGTTTATTTGTAACTCTTTTGCTGGTTTAATTAAAAATTGAGCCTTATTGGGGTGTCTAGACAAAGACAATTGGATCAGTAAAGTTCTCATAATACCATCAATGAAAAAGAATATTATAGCAATTGATGGAACCAACTATTTCTATTTTTAGGCTAAAATTATTCCTTTTTAACTAAAAAAATTAAATCACAAAGCAAAAAGTTTTATACAATAAGACAAGTTCTGTTTTTTTTTTTTAAGTTAAACGTAAAGTTACTATTGAAAAAGATTCAAACAAACGTGGTACAACTGGGATGATTGGGCCAAGTAATCAAAGCACAGTTGTGTACCCTAAATTCTTCCTCTTCCTTAGGCCCAAACTACAGCTCTATGTATATTATCTGAATTGGGCTGGGTTCGCCGTTTGGTTTTGGGTCCGTTCTTAGTTTCATCTTCCACTCATTGCATTTTTTTTTTTTATGCCTGTTGTGAAATAATATGGAGATATTAATCTTTAATTTTGTATTTATTTGACACAATTAGGATACGGAGGAAGCCACTTTAAAGTTTTTTAATATTAAAGTTTTTGTTAAGTCATATGAACTGTTAAAAGATTTCTAGCGTGAATTTAACGCTTTAGACCTTAACACGAGATTACACTTATTATTTGAGTTTAGACCTAAGCGGTGACAGTGATGGTGGTAATGATAATGATGATAATAAAAACTGAGATTTTTATTAATATCAACCTTCACTTTATAATGGAAGTATGAATATTTCTGTCATAGTTTTACATTTGACAATTTCTTACCTCTTCTTTTACCTACTAAGATGCAAACCTCTGATATTTCACTGTTTTATATAATCGGACTTTCCTAGCCGATGCTGACAACAACGGCTCCACGAGTCTTTGATTTGACAGCATCTACTGCGACGTCAGCACTTAGCATGTACATGCACTCACAGCACTTGACTGATTCATCTTGTCTCCCTCATGTCTGTCGTTATCAGCCACTTCATCTTTTCACATTGACCTTACCTTTATTATCATCGCCTATTGTTACTATTCTAATTCTAAGACACCACCATTCGTCTGTTTATTTTTTAGGGTTTTATTAATTAAATAAATAAATGTTTATAAAATAGGATAATAGTAATAAGTGATCTGTTCCCTTTATTATTAGCCACACCAACAAATTAAATTCAAGATTTCCAATAATTTGCCAATTTTTTTGACAACAGTTATTAACCAAAAAGACCAACTAGCTCTAATAAAACATCTTTTTAAGGAGTTGCCTGTTCAGTGTTACGCCTGAATAAGTTAATTCACTTCTTAACTACTCCCTTATTTTTCAAAGTCACTCTAGGGCCAGCCCTCTAGCTCCAATCAATCTAGACTGAAAAGGACAGAATTTACTTGTAGAAAAAATAATATAGTAAGGGTCAAAAAGGCTTCGACGACTTTATCCTTTGGTTTGATCTCCTCCGTCTCTAATTGAAAAACGAGCCCCAATGGGTGAGGAAGAGGACAAGCACACGTGCATATCTGCAAAAACACATTCATGTACAGATCTGTGCTGTGTTCTCGGATTATTGGAGCGTGTCGTTAAGACACGCGGAAAAGCAAACGCATTTGTTGCGTCTTGAAGAATGCTGCGAAACAAGGACTTGGGTGAGAACCCACCGCCTCTCAATTTCAGCGACCGACCACATCTTGTCTTTCCTCTGTATTCTTTATTAACTAATCGCGCCTCACTTGCCCCCTTCTTACACAGAATGTTCGGCCACTGAAGTTTGTAGGCTCTCGGTTCGTCAAGTGTTTGGGGTTGGTTTCTGGTGGGTTGAGCCGAGGTTGATCTACCAGGTTATTTAAACTTCGCAGCAACGGAGAAAGTATAAATTTATACTTAACACTAGCAGCAAAACATCACGAAGCCCATCAGAAGTAACCATAATGGAAGCGAGGCGAATGATGCATTCATTAATGTCACTAGGGCGGGGATTAAGTCGATGATTAATCTTCATTGAGAAGCGTGTAAACTTTTAGTAAAAAGCGAAAGACCCTTTGGGGGAAAATAAAACAGAGATACAACCCATCATTACTTTCCGATACAATCAACCAAGAGTGACAAAAGTGTACGACAAATTTCAGTGGGAATTTGATACTTTTGCAGGTGTGATGATCTTCGTGCAGCAATCGGGCTGATTGATGGAACCTCCTGGGCGGCAAGAAGCACAGAACGAAGCCATGGACTGGACTACCAAATCAAACATCATTTTCTTCACCAACTTCCTTTTTTTGGGAAACACACTTCCATTCTTGGGTTTGGACAATGGCCTCAGCTCATCAACTCTTACATTCTTTTCTTTCATTGCGCTCTGCTTCATCTCCATCTCCATGTCTGACTCTTTCTAATAATTCGTCTCTGTTAATTATCTTTCTGTGCTCTTTATGTACTTGGGAAAAGCCCCTGTCTTCTATAAACTCTCTTTTATAGCCAATCAGTAATGCTGTTTTCGGGAATCTGATGTTTATTTGTGCGCGTGAAATAAACTCTGAAAGCTAATTGATATTGAGCCATAGTGGGGAAGGTTACGAGATCATGACAAGTGTCAGGCAGACAAAGGTTAGTCAATATGGCACTGGCACTAATTCCTCATCTTCATCATCACCACAGTCAACCGTTGCCCAAGGATGCATCTTTTGGCTGCTTTAATTTACCTTACTCGAAACACTAAAGCGACATGCTTTTTCTAAATGTAGAGATTGAAAACACTAAAGGGGAAACATGACAAATTAAGACATCGTTAACGAGACCGAGGTTGGAAAAAAAACCCAATTAAATCATTAACGAGATTTAGATCGAAAAAAAAAATCCAATTAAATTCCTCTAGTAAAATTAATTGACCGAATTAGTCTCTTCGCTTTTAAACGACCTAATATATTAACAGGCGTATAGTTTTGAAACTATTTACATAAAGTGTGTATTTCATTATTTTGTCAATGCAGCTCATCTTTTATTATTTAAATATATGTTTGTCTTTAAATTTGATGTTCTATTTTATTTTATTTAAAAGTCAGAGTGATTAAAGTTCAACATGACAAAGCACCAGAATTCCGTAACTACTTACTATTAACTGAAGATAAAAGAAGTACACTTTCTACTTACACAATGTGACTTGGTGACCAAGTATTCCTTACCTGAAAACGAAAGATTAAAAAACGAGTAACTTCAGTTCTTTCACCCGCCTGTTGTGTTAACTATTAACCTATCTATGTCGTTTTCCATGAGAAAAGAGACATCAGTAGTTGATGGATTATGTGGAAAAGTCAGTTGTTCACACCCGCACGGACAACCCACGCCAAAACATTGGAATGGATTCGTGAGAGCAGAAAGAGAGAGAGAGAGAGAGACCAGAGAGGGCAAAGAAAAATATAACAAATTAAATTAATTAAGCACAATATTAGAGGCATGCCTCTTCAATCCATCAGAATTTTAACATACAATTAAATTAATAATTTTCAATTTTCTTATATAAAAAGAAATTAAGCACACTTGTGGGCATCCAGGAACTATCGGGAATATTCCGACGGCCACCATCAGCATTAAATGACGTCCATCCGGTCCCAAAATGCGAGACAGTTTCCCGCGCGTGCGACAATAAATGCGTACGTTATATTATAATCCAGCTGCAAATTTTGTCATGCCTGCCTGCCGCAAGAAAGTAGAGAGAGTCATCCACTTCCTCAAGCATAGCAGTACTTTTCACCGCAAATGACTATGGCAAATGAGTGCTTCAATGAATTTTGACAATCCTTAAATTAACACTGCGTCTTTAATGTATGAAAGCTCTCCATCTATAAGACAGGTCTCTGCATTACGCAATCGCATGCGAGTTGTGGATAACACGTGTTTTAGTCTTCCACGAGCACACGTGGGTCCAATAAGTGATATCCTTAAACTCTTCTGATGATTTTGTGCTTTGTTCTCTAAAAACTTCTTTTACTCGGTCATACAAGGATTTGTTATATTGGTTTGGATTTCCTTTTTTCAAAGCTTTACTTCCATTCTTAATTACTACTCTCACATTAGAGAAGCCATCATCATCTATGCCTTCTACGCGAATGTATTCACAATTATCTAACCGCACACTTCTTCAAAACATCTCAAAGTGATAATTTATGTTATTGCAGCTTATGCACCTACAAAAGTGAGGCTTCTAGAACCTAACCCCCTTCATTCGATTTATTTAATGATGTTTTGCCTATTATTTTAATCATGTTACTTGTTTCGTTTGGTCCATTCTTCTGGATCATCTAATACATTAGGTTCTAGGACAAAAGACAAAACGATTCATATTCTACATCGTCCTATAAGCTAATGGGACAAGTACCTCAAAGAGGTATTGAATGTTCTTATAGAAGAACCACCATATAAAGAAAACAGAAAAAGGCTTAAATTGACATGGAAAGATGACTAGGGACAATCCGGTTACGTAGAATAAAAATAAACCTAATTAAGAATATTTTGCGTTCCTTAACGATAGAAAATGGTTATCTGACTTTGTTTTTTTACTCTAATTTTTTTCTTTTATTTGTTACTGTTTTCAGTTTTGAACTTAAACATTAAGATAATATTCGAGTTTGTCATTATCTTTTTAACTTGAACACATTTGATCTTTCAGTCAGGTTTGATTAATTTTACTTTAAAATTTAATATCGCATGTGCCCAAAACATGATCAACTTTAAACCTGAGAGCTAAAAGAAAGGCAATTACAAAGAGACCCGTCTTGTTGCCAATGACCGCACAAGACCCCATGTATTAGCGAGAGAGAGAGGTGAATCAATTCCAAAAGGAAACTTCCTAGCAGGATCGCAGTCAACCCATATTAGGTAAGAATCAAGATCATTAGTCATTACCTTCTTCTAGTCTAGTGAATCGACAACATGACCAATATATATATATATATATATATATATATATATACACATGTATATGTTATGCCACCGTCAAAACAGACAAGGCTGACAAAGATTGATTTTACAGTTACAAATCTTTATTATTCTACAGGGGAAGTTCCCTCGAATAACTTGTATATATAAATGTTTTCTTCACAAATGATAAATACAACAAAGTTCTTAAATTTTCTTTACGGTATCAAAACTCTGATTTGTATTTATTTTTCTTTTTTGATTCCTTTCAATTATTAATTAGTTTTTCATCAATTAACTTATCATAAGAGTACTTAAATGAAAGTGTATCGCAAATAATTTTTTAAACATATCATTCAAACCATTCAAAATGTAAGACATAACCTGTGCATTATTTAGAGGGATAAATGCCCAATTCTGAGCCAAACATTTTTTGATTTTATCAATTTAGGATCAAACATTTTAACTTACTCAATTAAGGTTTAAACTTTATCGAGTCTACTCAATGTTAGGCTATTTTAAATGAAAACCTGGCAGTATCCTACATGTGCCGTTAAATTTGACATATGACTCTTTTACTTTGCTATTCCTTGCTCTTTGTGCTTGCTTCCATGCATATGACCCTGCTAGCTACCAAGTTTTGGTCTTTTTCATATTTTTACAGGAAGGAAATAGAAATGGAACCACCAAAAATTTGCAATTTTCTTTACAACCTCCAATATTGATGACTTCAAGTTTAGAAACTAAGTTTTATTTTGTAAAATAAAATTAAACATATGTTTACTCATAATAAATATTATTCATTGTGTCCATATAAACAATAGAAAAACGTGACAAAAGAACCATATACTTAGTCTTACCTTAATTTCCAGAAAAAAACAAAGCTTCATCGTCAATTTCAAAGCCTCCTCACCTTCACAATATCATATATATAATAATTTGAGATAAGCATTTTACTAATTTCTAACAGAAAATGGCCCTTCCCTTTGGTTGCTGTCTCTTCAATTTGCAATTTGACAAGCTTACCTCTAAGAAACCAAGACTTGTTGCTTATTCACAACCCTAAAGTCTCCGACCAGACAATAACCCATAGATTTGGGAACTACCAACTTGCTTTATGGGACTATAATTACATCCAATCAGTAACAAGTGATTTCTTGGTAATGTCTTCTTGTTGCTTTCATGCTCTCTTCCAGGTGTTGTTGGTACTTTAGTTTCTATCTGTTTGCATAGGTGGAGTCGTCTACATAACAAATCAATAAGCTCAAGGAAGATGCGAGTGCGATGCTAGGGAATAAAACAATGAATCATTTAGATCAGTTAGAACTGATTGACATGATTCAGGGACTTGAGTTTATTTATGTTTTCGAAAATGAGGTAAGAACCATATTGGAGAGAATTTACAACGATAAGAAGCATATAGTAATACTTCATTAAATAATGATATGTACCTTGAAGCTTTTGAGTTCATACTTTTAAGATAACACGATTTTAAGGTTTCACAAGGTATAAGGAGAGTTTTTCATATCATGTGAAATGAGCCCTTCATCATCAATCTAATATATATAATAAATTGTAGAGATTTTTGACATCTTTAAGGATAATTAACAAAACTTCAAAGCATGCTGTGTGAGGACAAGAGACAGTAAGTATGAGGCATCGTTCCTCGCAGTAGAAGGCGAGAGAATCTTGGAGATGCAAGAGATTTTACAAGGAAGAATCTTGAAGAGTATGTGAACTACAACAGAGGTGATTACATTCCTATGTTAGCTAGTCATTCCACGGAGCTCCCATTACATTGGAGAATGCCAAGGTTGGAAGCCAGGTGGTACATAGATGTGTACCAAAAAAACAATCCATGAATCCTATGCATCTTGAGTTTGCGAAAATGGAGTACAACAGGCTTCAAGAAGTTCACCAGGAGGATCTGAAATGAGCATCCAAGTAAGCTTGTGTTCCTATGCATTCGACATATTAAAATCAAAACAACTCACTTCTCAAAAGGTGTTGTTTACTTTTCTTAAAGTGGTCTCTGTGCACGAGCTTCAAAGAAAAACTACCCTTTGCAAGACATAGGATAACTGAGAGTTTCATGTGAAAAAATGGAGATGCAACGGAACCAAAGTATAGTTATTTTAGAACACAAAGCACAAAATACGGTCAACTCGGTACAATAATTGATGACATTTATGATGTGTATGGCACCTTGGATGAACTTGAGCTCTTCACATCTGCCTTGAAAGGTTAGTGTAACCGTTGTATATTTAAACTAAATCAGAACAATTCTAATTCGAGTTTAAGAGAATCTAATAAATGGGATATTTTTATTTGGTTTCAGTTATGATATAAACACGATGAACCAACTTATGTATTATATGAAGCTAACTTTCTTTGTTCTAGTCAATTACGTAAATCAAGTGGCTTACGTTGCTCTTCAGTATCATGGAGTTGACATCACCTACTACCTTAAGAAATCAGTTATAAACTTCATCTTTCACAGTATTAATATGCATATAGGAATTAAGGGTATAATTACTTTCATAATATGGCTATCTATTTATTTTAGTGGATAGATTTATGTAAATCTTACTTAGTGGAGCACAAGTGGTATGTTAGTGGATGTAAGCCGACGTTGCAAGAGTACATAGACAATGCATGGATATCTGTAAGCGGTCCTTTGGTTCTAGTCCACATATATTTTCTAACGGGCAAATCCAATCACAGACAAGGCTATGGAATCACTCAAGGAAGATGGGTACCCTAATGTCATCAAATGGCCGTCAATGAGTTTTAGGCTAGTTGACAATCTTAGAACATCTTCAGTATTGAAAACCTAAATTTTTTTGTTTATGTTCATAGTCTACAGGTTTTCTATACCATTTTTATTTTCTTTTTATGGATGTTTTAAATAGTACAAGTTACAAGGAGGTGATGTTCTTAAATCAGTCCAATGTTATATCCATGAAATAAGAGCTTCTAAAGAAGAAAGTTGTGAACAGATACACTATCTGATTAGTGAGACATGGAAAAAGAGGAATACGAGAGGGCTCTCAAACCTAAGCACTTTGTCCCAACTCTCTCGCTCTCTAATTTGTCATTTTTCATTTAACAGTTAAGGCCAAGGGACAAGTTAGTGCATGTGAGTTTTGTGTTGGACCTCCAAAATAATAACGACGCGTATATGACATTGTCAAGTTTTCGTCCAAAATAACCTAATATTGAACAGACTCGATAAAATTTAGATCTTAATTGAGCAGGTTAAAATGTTTAGCCTTAAATTGATCGCATCAAAAAATGTTTGGCCCAAAATTGTCCATTTAGCCTTATTTAAAGTGTCCATTTAGAGCTATGACATTAACTAAAATTTTCAATTTACTCGTAAATGATGTAGCTCTAATTGGACACTCTAAATAAGGCTAATATATATATATATATATGTATATAATATTACAAGAAATGGAACCCATCTCATTTAGTAAAGTTCACAAGCATCTTTATTGGTGCGATGCTATGAATGAAGAATTTTTAGTCCTATAAAAAAATACACTTAAGTTTCTTATCTTTTCTCTCTTACACAAGATATTATTGGATATAAATGAGTGCACATAATTAAAAGAAATCATGATGGCTGTAGCACCTCCTTACCGTTGGGTACGCATCGGGACGCCCGCAGGTCATTCCGGTACATATCCTATGATAAGGGTGAGCTACGTACGATCATTACATTCATTCCACATGGCATCATATCAATTTTACCAATAAAGCATTAATAGAAAACCACAATGTTTTTAAAATCAA
>JANZXR010000002.1:7308430-7334876 GCA_027575705.1 Erythroxylum echinodendron | reverse complement strand
TTGTAAGGTTAAGCCTAGTCAAAGTGATCTATTAAAATTAAAGGCTTTGAGCAATATTACATCAAATAAAATATAGGCTTTAATGTGTAGAGACCCAATAGTTTGATTTCTATTTTATGATGGACTAAAATAGAAATAAGACAAATTATATAAAGTATTAGGGTTATGATTCCCAAGCCATATGAACGATTATTTTTCTGATATCCCATCAGTCAAAAAAAGAGACGGTTTTTGAGAGAAAATCAGACGTGCATATTAAATTGGAAGAGGAATAACCGCAAGATTCAAGAATTATGTTGTTCTTGTGAATTTAAGTATGCTTCTGTAACAACTCTAAGTAATCTTGATAATTTGACATAATTGTTTATACGATTGGTGATGATTTTCATCGTAAGGAATTAAATTCTGTCATAATCAACTTACCAACAAAAGAATAGTTTTCAATTAAGCATTCTTTTAGAAGAATCTAATCATGAGTAACCGATCTCATCTGCAGTGAGAGTTTCAATATGGTTCTTTGGTCTCTTCTAGCTAGAATATCACCATTTACGCCTAGTGTTGATGACATTACATGTAAATGAGACATTTATTTGTATGATTTACGAGTTCTCTTTTCTGCTTCTCATATTTGTTTTGTCCAGGCATATAAAGGTGTACTTGTTTTCTTCGCATGCATAATTATTTGTTACATAGATATTGGGTCCCATTATTACAAAAGTGATGTGTCCATAAGTCCTACGGAATCAATATTTAAGTTTGGTATTGGGTCAGATGCAAGGTTTGAAGCTGAGCAAAGCTGGATTATTTTTTTAAAATTTTAAAACGACATTATTTAAGAATCTAATATATAAAAATGATGTTATTTTATTTGATATTTTTAAGTTTCAGGCTAAAGTAAATATAGTTTAACTGGACAAAAATTATTATTCCTACATATTTTTTTTAAAAAAATCGTAATTAGAAAGTCAATTATAGAGCTCAAAGAGGAAATTTCTACAGAAAATTGGGTTATGCCTATAGGTATTCTTAAAAAGAATCGCAAATATAACTTTAAATAGAACTTGGTTATTAACTGAAAATAAGATGTTAGTGGACAAAAAATAAGTACAGGGACATTTTAACTGGTCCAGCCAAAAGGGACTAACACTTACCTTTCTAATATCTACCATATATTGAAACTTACGAAAACCAGGTGAGATGATACTAGGGAGAGAAAAATGATAATTGGCTAACTAGTTAGGGCAAAGACAAGATTGAGGAAAGGGAGAAGAGACGAGGAGAGAATAGGGTGGGGTCATAAATGTAAATATCTTTCTTAAATAAAATAATATTATTTTATATTTAAAAGAAATTCAAATTTTGAATTAAGTCAGATTGTGAAACTTTAAAAAATTCAAGTTGTTTAAGTTAAAGCTATTTTGCTCTGCTTAATAAATGTATAAGACATTTTGAAAAAATAATATAAATCAAATGTAGATTCATCATGTATAATATAAATGTGTTTTGTTTAGGCATTATTGAGCACGATAAGAAGAGTTAAACGGATTATCCATTAAAGTCAAGCCCTAAATGTTTAACGCATACGCTTATTAATATAAAGCAAACATCATTCGTTAGTTATAGATGAGGAAATTGATGATTAAAATAAGTGTCACATTATCATTCCGTCTAGCTAAGCTTATTAAAACCTAGACAGAGGTGATATTTTAGATTCTTCTTTATGCTTCCTTTTAGCTCTCTCTCTCTCTCACTTTTTAGTATAACTTGATCATGATTCTGACAAAATATGTCCAGTCTTTCTCACCGTACAAATCACCGCTCTAACGCGTTAATCCTGGTGGACCAATTATTGATTTTCGTCGACCAACTGCTAATATAACAAGCGACAAAGCAGATAGGACCAAAGAAGGGGAGTTCTTTTCCTTTCAGCTTGCGTATTAGTAAATGGTATGCATTGCAACACACACATTCATCAATATATATATACTCTTCTGTGAATTATTACAAGTCTCCATTGTGTTGAGAAGAAATTAAATAAAGAGAAGAGTTCAACAAGCAGAACTTGGGCAGTAGCGGGCTAAAAGTTAACATAAAGTTGCCTGATCATCGTATATATTATGTTTTGTTTGCAGATGTACCTCTTCTTTTTTAGTGAAATAAAAGTATAAAGAAATCGCATTACCCCTAATCCATTTTAATGGAGTTGTAGCGTAAAGAAAATTAAAAAGAATAAAGTAACTATTTTTTGCTCCATCTCATAAAACTGGTAAGTGGACATCAATGGCAGAAGATAAAATTTCAAGTGCTTACTCCTAATTCTATCATCAATAAGCACATTCTGAAATAACTTTAGACCCAAAAAATCTAAATGATGGTAATATAAATCTACCAAACATTTCACTTTCAAGTTTAGTTAATACATACAATTAACCTGGAGTTTCTGTTGGGTTATTTGACAATGATTGTGTGGAATTTTGTTTAGTGGTTGTTATAATCTGATATTAAAATAGCAAATCAAAAGTCAGTAAAACCCTACTATTTCTAAGCCAATGCTTGAAATAAGAAGTGATGTTCTTAACGTATAATGCCAATGCTGATGCGAAATTCAATTGCCATAATAATACATAGGCCAGAATTAAAATGGGAGACTAGTATTAAGAATTGAAAAGAGTTGTGAAGGTTTGAAGAAATGTGAGACTAGAAATGATAGGAGAATAGTGTTAAGAAGTAAAAGAATTGTAGAGATAGCAGGGGTTTGGAGGAGACTAAAAAATGGTGGGAGACTATTGTTAAGAATTAAAAAGAATTATTAAGGTTGCACTAGTTTGAAGAAGAAGGAAATTAAAAATAGTTGCAGAGGCTAGAGGAGGTTGAAGAAGAAGAAGAAGACCTAATAATGATAAATTAAAAAAAAACACTCTTAGGAATAAAATAAGAATCACATATGCTATAAGAGTTTTAATAGGAAGAAGAACACTAAAAAATATTTCGCAGATCTAATAAGAAACCACTGATAAGAATTTAAAAAGATTATGGAAGTTACACCTATTCCCGATTTATGTATATAAGGTTATATTATAAAGAACTGAATAAAAAAGTTGCTCAGTTTTACAAAAATTTTGGTTGAGTTGACCATATCTGATTTAAATCATTATTTTAAAAATTTAGTAATTAACCTTTGAAAATTAGTATAAATCAAGTTAAAATGTTGTATTTGTTGATATGATTAACAGATAGGTCATATTAAAAAAACTTTTAAATTTAATTTATATAAAATTCTAAAAGTTAATTATTAAATTAAAAATTTTAAGAATTTAATATTAAATTTAAATATTTAAATACTGATTAATCTATTATCCATATTTTCATGACTCAACATCACTCCATTAATAAAGGGCGAAGCCCGCCACCCAAAACCCAAAATGAATGATACCTCAGCGTCAAGGCGTTTAAGCATGCACGTTTTACTTCGCCCCTGTCTCGTACGCGCACTCCAGCAATCAACACACTTTTAACCCAAGTTCCTCTTCGTGGCCCAGACCCATCGTCATTAATTAACTTCGCTAAACCCTCCACTTTAATGAGGCTAGATTCATTTTACTGTTGGATTTAAGCTGGAAACTGAGCTCGTGATTGGATCCTGAAATTATTACAAAGAAGTAAAAAATTTGTGTAATAACCTCTTTTTATCTACTTCTTCTTCTCTTTTACTCTAGGCTAGTTATAGTATCAAAATATGGAGAAAAAAAATCGTCCAAAAACATAAACACATTACACAGCACGACGCTTCTCTGTAGACAGGCTTTCCCATGGGTTTGTTTTTACCAAATTTAGCTAGCAAGCCGTCGTGATATTGATTTGACGGTTGAGGCATTGGGTACAATTAGGTACTCAAAGTAACAGTCAAGGGATGAGTAAGTTGTTGAAAATTCAGTAAAAGCCCTCAACATTCAACCATACAAGGAATGTGGATAGATGAGGTATAAAAAGTCACAGAATTTTGATCCCCCAAATCTGATCCTTTATTATAGACAAAGAAGATCCCTATTCTACAACAACGAAGGACTCACAATTACACACTGACAAGAAGAGGAGTTTCATGCCTCGGCGTTGGATACCTTTGATGGTGCTTTCATACCGATCTTGCAGCCACAACAAGCCTTGTTGATGTTTTGGTTGGAGGAAGCTGGGCAAGGATTGAAACAAGAAGGGAAGAGAGAAGAAATGGAGTGGCAAAAGTAATGAAGCATCATCGTCTTCACCAACTTCCTCTTCTTGGGAAACACACTCCCAACATTCTTGGGTCTGAACCAACACGTCTCTATCTCAAGTTGACACATTTCCTCATCACCTGGGCTCTGCTTCTTCAGCGCCATCTCAGGATCTCTTTCTTATTCTCTGCTCTATCTGTACCAGAACTAGAAATTCTCTTGTTGAGCAGGGCGGGCCTGTACAGGGCGCTATAGGCTGAGAGAGGGTATCTACGGGTCCCAATGTTTTAAGCAGAAATTCTGATGTTATTTTCAGCCAAGCACGCCTAATACATTGGGACAGTATATGTCAAGTTGCAAGGATATCTACCTCCAAGTAAGAAGTATGTTAAACACAGTTAAGACCAATCAAAGTGTTTCTTAGTCGCCAAGTTTCAGATTTGGACAAGTACATGTGGACATGTGTACTCTTTTGTTCTCTTTTTGCTCTTATTCTATTAAAAAAAAATCTCATTTTAATACCAAAATTTTGTAACCTTAGCATGCGTATCTCAACATGGGACCCCAAAAAGCTTAGTTTCGTCTACCCTCGACTTTTATGGATCAATTAAATGATAATAAAGTGATTATGCCTTCACCCCTTTCCTCTTATTTGGCGCCATGTCACATTGTCCGTCATCCCCTTTAGTTTACTACTTGGTAATCACATGCTTTACTTAGCAACTGATCATATATGCTAAGGTCTTAAATGCTTAATACTTTTCCAAGAAAAGCAAATTCCTTCAATAAATAATTTGCTTATGATAGCAACACCTTGAGCTTTCATATTTTGTGGTCCAACAGGATTTATTTGCACATCTGATTTATATAGGCCTATGACTATGAGGATGGTCTGTCACAATTTCTCCTGATGAGTGATGACCTACTCCAGTAATTGGGGTGACGTGTTTGAGTGTCGCCCTAAGTAGAACAATCGATCCTTCCTTTCAGTTACAACATTTTGTCAACATTATTAATCTAATTAATTAGGCGGTGTCACGATTCAATCATCGGGCGATCACAACGGATATGTACAATCTTGAGGAGTGTTAGTTTGTGATTGTAATCACAGAGATAAACTATGATTGGAGTTACATCTACATTCTAAATATTGAGCTCAATATAAGATGACATACGTTCACATGATCAAGACCTACGTAAACTTTATTTTTAAATTTAGTTTCTAATGGAAAGGAAATCTAAAGCTGCTTTTCTTCCCAAGAGTCCCGAAAGTAAATTACAGAAAATGAATATTGCCCAAAGTAAAGATGACTTGGCCAAAGCTTTGCTCCTTTACTAGACAACATCTTTAGATATAATATTATCCCCAGGCTTTAGTCTTAGCATAATTAAAAGTCGGTGGGAGAAACTCTTCCACTTTTCGTACAGTGACCTTCCCTTCATTTAAACGGCGTTCGAGGGTGATTGACTCCTCTTCAACTCCACATCCAGTCAGGGAGGGATGCGTCTCCACTCTTTCGGGTTGAGTATAGGGATATATGGAGTGAGCGATTCCACTTTTTAAATATAAAAGAGGGATGCACGTTAGGAGCAAGTGGGGCACTTGCCCCCATTACTTTTATAAAAAAAATTATATAAAAATATTATTATTTTAAATTTTAATCTCATAATTTTTTTTTAATATTTTACCCTAATTTAAAATTTTTTAAATATTTTTCCTTCATTTAAAAAAATTCTAAATCTGTCCCTGCATCTAATTAACTAATTATGAATATAAAATCGGGCTTGTACATTTACTAATTAAGCATATGGAGCTCAAGCTCCTACCTTAACGAGCAAACTTCTTTGATGTTTCTACCTTTAGATGGTCCAATCTTTAATAGTATCTTGAGGTATTAACAAAAGCATACACACCTTTAACTTCTGATAATGAGCTGAATTTGGAGCTAACTTGAAAGGCAACTTTGGCTTAAGTTGATTTAATGGAGCGATCGACGGATTATGCAGGTGAAGTCGTGAAGATTATCGACTAGCACGGCTATGAACAACCATTTCCAATTTTTGAGGATCCAAAGAAGAAAGTATGCTCTGAATCCCACTCTGGATTGGGGAATCTGAAAAGAATATAAAAATCTGCCTTTTGGTATTCATGTGAGACAATTGTCTTCTTAGAAATATTGTACCATATTCATGATCCTACTTCTAGATACCTGACTGAAATCGCATTAAATGATATGTGCTGTTTATGATATTCCAACTTTATAGTATGTAATTTTATATACATAAAATATTTGTAACTTATATAAATATATAAATGAGATTTAATAAAATAAAATAAGAATATATTTTTCAGGACAAAGAATATCATCCGAGTGAAACCTCTCTAAGAATAGCAAATATATAAATGACAAAAGAAATATCCCATTAAATTATCGGTTTCACTTATTTTGTTCTAATCATATTCTATTAAAACTCATCTATATATTTATATAGGGTCTACATAAATGTGTAAATAAAATTTAATAAAATATAATAAAAATAAGAGAGAACTAGCACACTATTCATTAGCGATAGATGCAGAAATTGATGAATTAAGACAAGTGTCACACTATCATTCCGTCTAGCTAAGCCTATCAAATTCCAACAAACCTAGTCAGAGGCGAGGCTAGATATTGTCCTTTATGGTAGATTATGACGAGTGAATTAAATGTATTGCCATCCACCCAAGGCCATCTTGTCTTTCTCTCCTTTCAACTGCCCATTTAATACGTTACTCTAGTACAGATGGATAAACTGTTCTCTTTACTAAGCGTCAAATCAAAGCAGTTGGGAGTCGGGACCCAAGAATCCCAAGCTTTTTCCAATCTGGCTTTTTTTTTTTTGGGGCTCACCTAAAGATGAATATAGATTCTGAATAAACTTTACTTTATAAATTAATACTAATTAAAATATTTAATGAGATAGTAATTGCAAATGAGAGTCTAATTTAAAATTGTCAACTTAGAAAAAAACTTCTCTCCTTGATACTGAATTCTGACCTTCGTTCAAGCAAGTATGTTGAGACTTGCTACCCAAGAAAGGCCACTCTTTTCGAGCATTTCCATTATGCTTTTTTTCATATCTCATGTTAGAATTTTCAAATTCTTACTGAACAATTATTAATTATGACTTTTGTAAAATTAAACTAAGAAAATCAAATTTGATATGAACTAAAAATAGCAAAAAAAACTCAATAAATAATCTGGCTAAATGAGCTGAAATTCAATGAAAAAGGAGTTTTAATTAATATGAGTTGGTTATTTATTGAACCTACGATAAAAAAACTCAAAATTTATTATAAATAGTTTCTAAAGTCTTTTGTTGCCTGCTTAAGTAAGTTTGTATACTTACAGTATCTTTAATCCATTAAGAAGCCCACACATTAAGAAAGAAGCAGAAAAACGTTAATGACATAAAGTTATACAACTTTTATAAAGGTTAAACGAAAGTTTTAGCAGTTTGTTCCTACTTTGAGAATCTTATTCAAGCAACTAGGTAGCTTGTCATCGAGTAATGAATAGCAAAAAGGTATTTTTATTTTCACATTTTCTCCATTTATATAAGCTCATGATCGATCTTGGGCATATAGTTAAAGTTTGTGTTATGTCTAACATATAGTTTCAGAGTAGTTCCATGATTGTATGAATTAAAAAGGAGAATTTTGAATTTCTCCATAAGGAAATAAGAGAAATTAATATGATTTTGCTTGTATAAGTTGTATATTTGTTGTTTGAATTGATTATGAACAAACCTTGCATGGAAAAATGAGTCAAAATGAAGTTTGGCTATTTTCTGAGTAAAAAAATTTAGGAATCTGACAAAAAATACTGTAAAAGTCGCTACAAATTGCCTTTTTCTAGCAACTGAAAGGATGTCGCCCAAAGAAGTAGGATATTGCTTCTAATATGGACTCAATGTCTGGCACATGTAATATACACACACGCAGAAAAACTGGCACATGCATGCTACCAATGTTACATGCATGTCTAGCGTGTATGATGCACGCGCCTGAGGCAGTTGGTGCATCTACATGTATGGGCAGGCGCTATGTGATGGAAGGCGTGTTGCTGTGAATAAGGCGAGTTTGTTGCACGTGTGAAGCGTGTCTTGCGTATGTTGAACATACTCCTTGAGGTACGATGCACGTCTCTGCATGTATCGCCCGTGAACCACAAGCACTTCACACTTCTGGGTCCTATATAAGACTAGTGAGTATAGTTCACATGAAACTATCATTAGCAGACTACTAAACAAAAAATTAAAAATTTCTAGAATTTATAAAATGGTCCTTCAAGTTATTTTGGGTTAGTTTTTAGAGTCTTGTGAATTTACAAAGTGAATTTTTGAAAAAAAAATGGATTTGTTACATTAGTAATAAATAAGTTTTAACTCTAAAATATTTTAAAATAAGGTTAACAAAGTCATAATTAAGTAAAATTTTCATGCAATTAACTTGAAATAAATGAGATATATATGGTGTTGATATCTCATATGGAGCATTTGTTATTCTGTATTGTGATATTATCACCTTGTTGATATTTTCTTTGTTATAAATTCTCAAATAAAGTTTATCGATAATGTTTTTAAGCACTAATATGTGAAAATGAGAATGTGTGTAAGCATTTTTGCATTAATTAGCGGTAAGTTAAAACATATTTATGCTCATACAGATGAATATGATGATAACATACACGTGTATCCCTTGTATTTGTGGATTAATTTAGGTACTAATGAGAAAGTAATCACCACATTAGCTTTCAAGTTAGTATTTGAATTATTCGGCTTATATGTTGGGAGATGTCTCTTGTTTTTTATTTGGTTATTCTATCTATAGACGTTGGCCTTATATGAGATTCTAAGATGTGCATAAAAGTATTTTAACGAAGGAAAGTCATTGTTTGATTGATTTATTCACCCACAAGTGGTAGAATTGAAAAAGTTAATTATGTGCACTCTAATTGCTTTTTTGTGGAGGTTTTATGTATGTATTATGCATTCAGCCACATATGTTTCATAATATATATGATAAGAGGATCATAAAAAATATTGTTTTATGGCTTTGAGTGTCGTTGTTATCCTATATTTATGATGCTTATTTCTATTATCAATTTTCCAGCCACCTTCTATATAAACAATAACTGTGTCACAATTGAAACCTACTAGTTTCAATTTTAAAGAAATGGAAGAAAAATGTAAAATTAACACTGGAGATGACATTTATCAATATGGCCATGATCACAGATAGACTGCCAACACCTACATCCATTAATTCAGAGGCCTAACGAGTAATATATGCAACCTGGAAGGTCAAATAAGATGTGTTATTTAACTATCAAGAGATCCATACTAGACCATCTATTTAGAGGACTTCTAGAGACAAACATAGCAATAGATTTTCTCAACAATGTCTCATGGAGATATAAGGTATCTTCTAATGTTAAACTAGATACCTTGTTAAAGAAATTATACTCTATGAGATATACAAGAGTAGGAGGAGTAAGGGAGTACATAATAAGGATGGTCTACCTTTAGATCAAGTTAAAGACATTAAATATTTATATTCTTGATGCTTGTATAGTTCATCAAGCTTTATATACTCTTCCATTAGAGTTTGGTATTTTGGTCACATGATACAACTCTCATGATGAAGCTTAGGACATAAATGTACTAATCACTCATTATGTTGTTGAAAATAAAAATCTAAAAAACAACAGTCAAAAAGCTTTAATAGTAACAAAAGGGAAGGTAAAGTACCATAAATTTAAAACCTAACTTCCCTCTACATGTAGATATTAGTCAATCCAGTGTTGTTAAACATCTTATAGACGCTGTAAAGTGTATGACTATAAGGTTTTTTTTTTTTCTATAAGAGAAGGGACATAAGAAGCTAAAATGCCAGGGGTATAAAACCTAAAAGGAAAGGTAAGAGTTATCATATAACTCTTTGGCTTGTATGATATATGAGTCTAATCTTGCTATAGCTACATCAAGTTCTTGGTGGCTGAATAGTGGATCTTCTAATCGTGTTGCTTCCATAATATAGGGATTCATACAAAAGAGAAAGCTAAATAAGGAGGAAAAAAAATGATGGTAGGTAATAATAAAGAAATTGATGTAGTCTCTGTAAGGGATGTTTGTTTAAACCTTGATACATGTTTCAAACTTGTATTATATGACACCTTCTATATAACATCTTTTAGATGGAATTTGATTTATATATTTGTCTTAGATAGAGAACGTTATAGTTTTCTAATTGAAAATTTGGTTATAAAGTTATATTTTAATGCAAAACCTATTAGCAGTGACTTCTTATCATATGGATTATAAAGAATGTATCTTATCCCTAATAAGATATATGCTTCTTCGTATGCTAAAAAGAGACCTTGATAAAGGAAAAACATACATAATGTGGTATAAAAGTGAGACATATTTTCATAGATAGAGTTGAGAGATTGGTAAATGATAACATTCTTTCAACTCTATATTATGATGATATGGAAAGATATGTTGATTGTTATAGGGGCAAATTGACCAAAATAAAGAAAAAGGATCAACTCTTGCTTCTGGTCTATTAGAACTCATACATACTAATATTTATGACCCCTATACATTCATATATATAATTTAAGATACTTTCTTACATTTATTGTTGATGATTCCTATTATGGTTATGTATTCTTACTTAAACAAAAGTCTCAAGTTCCTGATAAATTCAAGATATTTAAGATTGAGGTTAAGAATCAATTAAAAAATCTATCAAGATTGTCATATCCAACCGTGAAGGAGAGTATTGTGACAAATATAGGTTCTTAGACAAGAAAAATGTCTGTTTGCTAAATACTTGGAATAATGTGGAATAGTGACTTAGTTCACTAAGACAAGTAGTTTTGAGAAAAATGCCAACAGGCAAAATCGAACCATAAAACATATGACAAGATAGAAGAAAAGTAAGGCTAACGTACCTGATTACCTTTGGGGCGAAGCTATAAAACAATGTCTCATTCATACTTAACAAGGTACCAAGCAAATCGGTGCCAAAAACACCTGTTGAAATATGAAAAAGGTGGAAATCTAGCCTCACTCATCTTTATGTATAGGAATGTCTTGCTAGGGTCTACTTATATAATCCTTACGAAGATAAGCTACATTCTCATTCCATTTGTTACTCGTTTGTAAGATATCCTGACTACTCTAAGGGATATAGATTTTACTATAGAGATGGAGGATCTAAAATAGTAGAGTCACAAACAGCTAAGTTTCTGGAACACAATGCCTATAAGGGGGTCCATCTCATCTTGATGAGGGCAGTCTTTCCCATCTTCAAGATGATAGAAGGGTGGCTATTACAACTATATCTTATCTACCACTCATTCAATTAGAACTAGTGGATCCAGATCTCAGTACCATATTAGTACGTAAACAAAAACCTATGTATGTACATACAGAGATTCCTGAGATATGTGAATATATTGAACCAATTCAATTAAGAAGATTCGTTAGAGTGAGGAGACTTACAATATCATTTGATTATATAGTTTATTTGGATAAGTTGATTATGATATTGGACATGTAGTAGATCCAATTACTTTTAAAACAACTATTCTTAGACCTCATGCGAATTTGTGGTGGGATGATATGAAGGACTAAATGCAATCCATAAAGCATAATCAAGAAAGGAACTAGTATATTTACCTCATAACTACAAGCTTATTAGTTGTAAATGGATTTATAAGACCAGTAAGGACTTATAACATAAAATTGAGTCGTTTAAAGCCTGATTAGTTGGCAAAGAGTTCACTCAAATAGAAGAGATTGAGTTTGGATAAAAGGAAGTGGGTAAGTGGATAAGAATTAGATAAGTAAGACAATAGAGAAGATTTTCCAGAATAAAATGATATGTTAGAATATTCAAGGGTGTTTTTGGCAAACATTTAAGTATAGAAGACATAAGGCATTAATAGAAGGGCAAATAGGACAATTCTTAATCATTAAGGGCATAATTGGAAGAAGAATTGTTGTCTCGCTTATAAATGAAGAAGAAGAAACGTGAATGAAAGGATAAGCAGTAGAGAATTTCGAAAATGAGAGAGAAAGAGAAAGAAGAGAAAACAAACTAGGGTTTGATTTTTCTTAGTCTTCAAAAAAGATTTTGAAGCTGTCCAAGAAGAGAAAAAGAATGAGGAAAAAAGGAGCTTTCTTTTGAGCTAAGGATCCCTTCATTTGGTGAAGAATGAAGGTAAGGCCATTTTAAGATATTTGGATTTTTGAAAGGATTTTAGTCCATGGAATTTGGGAAATGTTTGTGTTTAAGTATTCTAGAACAAATTTCACTGATTGTGCTTTAGGGATTTTCAATTAAAAACCCTAATGAGTGGATTTTGTTATTGTATAAAGGGATCAAAGAGGTAACAGGAACAAGAGAAGAGACATGTTTGAGCAAGGCTTTAAGCAAAGAAATAAAGGAGGGTACATGTTTGAGTAAATAAGCCCCTAAAATTTTCTTCCGAACTAAGAAAGTTTTAAAAATGTTTTCAATTGTTTTATAAACGTGCCATCAAGGCTTCTTAAAACTCTTGATAATGCGCTACATGTTTGCATATGAATTATGTTATTGATTTATAAAAAGACATATTTTAAAAATGGGTCACTTGGGCAACATGATTATGTTATCCCTTTAAATTAGGCTATGGTATTTTGATTAAATGAAAAGAAGAAAAAGCATGAGAATATGAAATCATGATTGATTTGAGCATGAATATGTGCTTTTCTTTGGGCTAGAGTGGAACCATTCTGTTCGTCACGTGCACGTTGACAAGAGCCTTCTCTCGGCTGCCCGCTTGTGGCATATGAGCTCCGAAAAAGGACTCATTCTGTTCATGGGGTAAACTTCGGTTTCTCCATTCTGTTTTCATGGAACCCTCGAGCCATTTGTTGTGCATTTGTATTTTGATATGTTTGACATGATGAATGCATACATGATTTGCAATATTGTGAATTTTGACAAGAATTTTTGAGAAACGTGTGTTTTATAAATTCAGTAAAAGTTTTCCATGCCAAGTAAAATGGTTTAAAAAGTTTTTGCTTATTCTTTATTATTAACTTGTTACCCACGAGCTTTCAAGCTCACCCCTCCTGTCCCCACCTTTAGGTGATGAGTAAGAGATGAAGTGAAAAAGAGTCAAAGCATCATTCCAAGCTTGCTTAGATTGTATTTTGAGATAATTTTTGGAAGACACAAGGCTTTAGTCACTTTTTAAGACTCAATTCATGTTCTTGAAATTTGATATAAAAAATATAACAATTTTATGATAATTTTTCAAAATAAATAACTTGGGATTGAAATGCTTTTCCATATCTTTAAACTCAGTATTTGGAATTATATATGTATTCTTTGAAGATTAAATTTAACATGGTCCGTAAGAAATTAATAATTGTAATTCTAAATTTTAATAAATGTAACCCAAAAAAATCCATTAAATTTCTAATCACTTTTTATTTAACATTTTTGCCAATTTTTCTATGGTAAAATTTCTTTTATTTGTTTGTAATAAATGTAGTGAGGAATGTAATTACTTCCATTTTTTTTCTCATAATCGAGAGGTATATGTATCCTTATCCTTTCTTTTAAAATTTTTTAAGAATAGTAACCAAAATCTCCTTTTCTTCGAGGTGAACTTTTTATGCAGGTATCATCTCCAACATGTCTAAATCATAATGATAAAACGATGAAATGTCATTGATGAGAAGAATTTTTACCGCTTTAGTCTATTGTTTAATGATTTTGGTAATAAATACCACGCGCCAATTGCTAGGCGGTGTAACTTCAACTGCAGTTGATGATGTTTCTTCTTATGCGTCTCTTCCTACTTGTGCTCTTTTGAAGTACGATTCGTTATTATTAAATGATATGTCAAAAATGAGAATAGACATATGATTGCTAATTTTATTAATTAATATAAATTGAATGCATACATGATAAAAATTGATGATTGCAATTTTTGTTTTTGTTGTCTTCCTTCTTTCATCGAATACTCTCGGAAAACTTTTCTAAACAAGCGATAAAGGCCCTTTCTATGTTATTAGTCAAGCGCGCTAGCTGCAATCTTTTTTTTATATATGAACAAATAAATTTTATTCTTATAAGATATTTTAATTTATGATAATTAATGATTTCCTATATTTTTCTGCAGAATATTTACATGGGACTGGGACATGGCACTCCCACGTGACAATAGCAACACGTAGGTGATGTGTGGCTCAGTGTGTTAAACATGGATTTTCAACAACCGATCACCTCTTCTGATCCTTAGATAGACTTTTCACTTACGCTGATGGGTTTTACGAGATATTATCTACATTTAATATTTTATCCATAATCCAAATTTTACTAAGAGGTTGATGTACACGGATGAATCAAACACTACTCGTAAAAGCAAAGACCACCACCCAAAATGATGACAGAAGAGCCTAAAGGTGAACATGTACTTTTCTCTACTTCTCTGTCATTTTTCTTATCACGACTCGTATCTCGCCCCTCCATCAACTTAACTAATATGAACCAAAAACGAATTCACCATCGTCCGGCACACCTTTTATTTTTTTCAACAAATCCTCCTCGGTCTTAAACAATATGTTCTGCCTCTGCATGCAATTCCTAGGATCTGTTTATGGAGTATTTAGGGTTGGATTCTGGTGGGTTGAGGCGAGATTGATCTAGCGGTTCACAGAAACAGAGGAAGTGTAGAGAACAGACTAATCGTTCCCAGAAAAATTCCTACCACACCTCAAAACCCAACAGAAATCTTATGAGTGAGGTATTAATTAATATCCTAGGCCAGATACTGCTATGTCATTAATGATCAACATAAACCCAATTTCAAGACAAAAGCTTTGAGAAAAAAAGAAAAGAAAGAGCATGAAAAAAAGCAATAAAACAACATAAAGGGAACAAATCTTCCCCTACTCTAGTCCCCCTATTCTCAAGCAATTTCATCCATTCGTTGCAATAAGAAAATGAAAAAATAGATGAATGAGAGGGCTTGGGAACAAGGGGGAATAGAGTTAGCGTAACAGACGATCTGTTCCAATAATCAAGATAGAACCCACTAAAGTGTACAAGGAACGTCAGTGGCTATTTGATACTTTCACAGGTGTGATGATCTTCCTGCAGCAATCAGGCAGATTAATAGAAGCTCCAGAGCAGCAAGAAGCACAAAACGAAGCCGTGGACTAGACAATCACATCACACATCATTCTCTTCACCAACCTCCTCTTTTTGGGAAAAACACTTCCAGTCTTGGGTTTGAACAAGCCTTGAGCTCATCAACTCTTACATTCTCCACTGTCATTGCTCTTTGCTTCATCTCCATGTCTGCTTCTTTTCTCTATTCACACCCTGTTTCTCCTTCCAAGTACTCGTATCTGTTAATTATCTTTACTCTGTATATGCTTGGAAAAGCCCGAGTCTATTTTTCTTCTGTAAGGAAGGTTCCGAGTGTCTGAGCCTAGTGAGGACTTCCATGTGTTTCAAATTAATGCAAATCCCATCGGCTAAAAATTCCTCATCTTCATCATCATGACGATAGTCAAGTGTCGTCCAAGGTTATTTTCAGATTTGCCTACTCCAAATGCTTAACCAACTATAAAGACAGAGAGAGAGAGAGCTTTTCTTTATATGGTACAATTTTTTGAATGACTTGTTAAAACCAATTTTCAGTGTATTGTCTTCTCTTTTGAACCCTCGATCTAAGGGTTAGGAACGCAATGTGTTACTACAATGTTTACGTTTTCATAATTCAATAATATTATGTATTGGAAATTGGTTTGTGTACATTAAAAACCAAATTTGCATTTCTATTTCTATTTTAAAGTTTTTAGATAAAGTCCTTCATTTTTTGTTATTGTGGTTGAAGTTGTACTACCAAAATGACTGGGACAATCTGGTTACATGGAATAAGCATAAACCTACTAAAAGCATTTAACAATGGTCCTAAAACTCTCTTATACTCCGGTTTGGTCTTTGTATATTTGCTGTTTTCATATTTACCCTTATGAATTGAAATAAAATTTGAGTTTTATCTATATCTTTATAATTTAATTACAATGTGATAATTCAGCCAGATAGTAATAGTTTCCTTTTTAGATCCATAGGCACACGTGCCAAAATATATCCAACTTTATTTTTCTTTAGTATAAAACAAGTAACATTGGGTCAATGAGAGAAGAGATGAGAGACAAATTAAATTCTATCAACACCCAACTAGATAATAGTTATAGAGCAAATGTTTATGCTCTTTACAAACCTCTCTATTAGATTACAGTATGTGAGGACAACATGACCAGACATATTAGCCATTTAGAGTTTATCTCTACCCGCTAAAGGTGGAACACGTTACAAGCAAAGCAAAACTTACGAATGAGTTAACAAAAAAATACAAAATTAAATCTTCAATTTACATATTCTTTCATGGTATTAAAGCCAACAAATTAATTATCTACACTACTCACTTTCCACTCAAAAACCAAAATTAGAATTTGAGAACATACACACACACACCCCTAATTATCAACTAACAATTGCAAAATATACAATGGAATAACATAATTCATCAATATTACCTTTCAGTCACATTACCAATTGTTTAAACTCAACAATTAGATTCATCAAATTGCCTCATTTGGTGAAACCAAATTCACCTATTCTCATTATGTCTGACCTTCTTTGCTACATTGATGGTTCTACTTCAACATCAGTCCCTTTAGGTGATAGTCCAATATCTCCAGAATTTCTCGAGTGGTAGAAAATGGACAGACTTGTTTACTGTTTATTTACGGCCACTATCCACTTTTACTACTCAACTTGTCCTCGAACACCACTCAGCTCTTGATCTTTGGATTAGTCTATAATGTTAATTCATGTAAAAATTCTGCTCTTAATGGTCTCTTCTTTGATGAAAAATCCATACATTAAAGGAGGGCTCGTAGTCAATCACTAAATATCTATCCCCTGTTTCTTACAACACTAATGAGTTTACTGCCATTGGAGATAACATTTTAGACGAAGATCTCATTCTTTCCACCTTGAATGGCTTATCTCCCTCCTATGAAGCCTTATTATTGTGGTTAAACACTGAGAATCCCCTACTCCTTCAATGATCTTTAAGTAAAAATACTAATCCATGAACAAAATCTTCAATCTTACCACTCCCCTATCCAAAACAATATAGCTTTTATCTATCCCACACTAGACCTTACATTATAAGAGGACGTGGGGGAAACAGGAGTTAAAGAGGATGCTCACCTTGGTCCTCCTCGAACACTAATGTTGTTGGACCATCCTATGGGTTAAATAGGTCAATGTTACACTCTAATAGCCCAAATGGACCAACCCCTACTTATGAAACAATGCCTTCTTCTGGTCTTGCTTATTTCCTTGATCCACCTACCAACCAAACATAACCACCAACCTATTATTTCACATTAGCCTAAGCTAAAAACATTACTCCTTTCATCGGCCAGCTACAATGATAAACCTTAGACTTAATGTCAAATTTGTTGAAAATAAAGACATATTAATGTCCATTTTCGTTTTCAGTATTTTGAATCTTCAAACTGTCCACTTAGACCTTCAATTGATTCCCAAACTCTCCTTAAAACCTTCACTACCTTGAATATCTAGGCCCTTCCTGACATTTCCCACTTCACTTCCAACACTATCGCTGAATGGTTACTTGACATTGGTGCAGCACTCACATAACACCAAACCCTCAACTTGTGGAATTTGATATACTATATAATAGTTCAAATCAAATCAGTGTCCATAATGATCATACTATACTTATTTCCTCTACTGGTAATTTTACCTTTTCTACTCCAATTCATCCACTTTGTCTTACTGATATTTGAGTTATTCTGTATTTTACTACTAACCTGCTCTTTGTTGCTAAGTTTGTCAATGATAATTCTTGCCTTATAAATTGAATTAAACCCTTTTGGATATACTGTAAAGCATCTCACTACCAGGACCACTACTTGTGCGTTCCATCCACTATAATCTTTATCCTATGCAAATTACTATCAATTTCAAAAATCATGTTGCCCTTATTGTTGAAAAATGATTCAAAATATCTTAGATTTATTGAGGATAAATAATTCTTTTCTTTTAGGTTTGAATGAGTCTTAATTTAGTTGTGTTTTATTCCAAGTCTATAGGTCATTACCAAGTCCATGGTAGTTTGTTGAGCATTTTACTGAGTTTGTTGAGTATGTAAAGTGCCTATAAATAGCACTGTTTCTATTGAATAACATATCTCTGGCATTATTTCTTTTATTTGTTACTCTGTTTTTTATAACTCTTTTATGTCTCTATTTTTTTTCCAACATTGTGGTATCAGAGCCAGGTTGGCTTTTGAGTGAAATGCATGACTGAGTGATAAAATAAGAGACCAAGTAAGATAATGGGAACGCTTGGTTTTTCTTATCAAATTGGTTTTTCTTCATCACAGCCACTCTTACCAATTTTCAATGGTGAGAAGTATGAGTGGTGGAGTATAAAGTGAAAACACTACTCAAGTCTCAGGAGCTATGAGACTTAGTGGAATACGGGTATATCGATATACTAGAACCAGATGAAGAAACAGAGAGGAGATTGAAGGAAACTAAAAAGAGGGGTGTCAAAGCACTATTCATTCTCCAACACGTAGTGCATGACACTATTTTTTAAAGAATTGCAGCAGCAACTACATCAAAGGAAGCTTGGTCAATACTACAGAAGGAGTTTCAAGGTGATGCAAGAGTCCTAGTGGTAAAATTACAATCACTAAGATGAGACTTTGAAACCTTGATTATGAAAAATGATGAATTAATAGCTGGTTTTTTGTCAAGGGCAATGGAAATAGTCAGTCAAATGCACTCTTATGGTGAACAAATTTCTGATGAAACAATTGTTGCAAAAATTCTGAGGAACTTGACGCCAAAATTTGATCATGTAGTAGCTGCTATAGGAGAAGCTAAGCATTTATCGATTCTTTCAGTGATGGGTCCCTTCAAGCTCACGAGTCACAAATCAATAGAAAGGTTGAAAAGCATGAAGAAAAGACATTTTAAGTAATGGAGGAAACAACCAAACATGAAAAAATGATCATTCGGTATGTCCTTATTGTAAAAAAACAAACCACTCTCATTATAAATGTTGGTGGAGACCGGAAATTAAATGCAACAAATGCGATCAATTGGGAAATATAGAGAAAGTTTGCAAAAATGCCTCACAAAAAGATGCTAATGTAGCAGCTATGGTCCAACTTCGAGGAAATGATAAGTTATTCTAACATACCATGCCTACATCCATATTAGAATATGTCCTATGACAAATATGTTTATGCCTATCACCATGCAAACAACCATGTTTATGTTTATGCAGAAGAGATCTCTACAACCATGCCCATACAAATGCCTACATTGATCACGACATTTTGAATCAATGGGGACTGTTGAAAAATGATTCAAAATATCTTAGATTTATTGAGGATAAATAAGTCTTTTCTTTTAGGTTTGAATGAGTCTTAATTTAGTTGTGTTTTGTTCCTAGTCTATAGGTCATTACCGAGTCCATGGGTAGTTTGTTGAGCAATTTGCTGAGTTTGTTGAGTCTGTAAAGTGCCTATAAATAGCACTGTTTCCATTGAATAATATATCTCTGGCAGTATTTCTTTTATTTGTTACTTTGTTTTTTTTTACTCTTTTATTTCTCTATTTTTTTCCAACGCTTACTGCCACTTCCATTCCGCTCAATCTCTAGCATCAATTTCTTGGTCATCCGTATTTAACTATACTTTCTAGGTTATCTTTTTTTTTCACAAAATCTAATGTCACAAATAATTGTATTTTTTATCTCAAAAGGGAAAAGCACTAAATGTTCATTTATATTGTTTTCTTATATCTCTACTAGCCCTTTATAACTCATTCATTGTGATACTTGGGGTCCCTTCCCCTCTCTTTCTCTTTTTAGTTTTTGTAATTTTATTATCTTTATTGATGATTTTAGTCATTAGAATTGAATATTTCCTTTAACCCACAAATGTTAAGCTCTTTCTCAATTTTAAAGCTTTAAAATTCAGTTAAAAATCTCTTTTCTACTATCATTAAAATTTTCGAATGTGATGGAACTTCTAAACTCATCAAAGGTGTCTTTTCCTACTTTCTTTCTTTTAAAGGCATTACATGTCGCATCTTTTGCCCATACATTCCTCTACAAAATGACTTTGCTAAATAAAAAATTCATAACATCATTGATGATAGACTTATCCTCCTTTTCTATGCCTTTCTTCTTAAAACCTTTTGGTATGACAACTTTTCTACTTCTATTTATCTCATTAACTTGTTAGCTACTCTTCTTCTTCACCATAAGTCCCCTTATGAACTTATTTTTCATACCAAACCAAAATTTTCTCTTTTTCATGTTTTTAGATGTGCTTATTTTACTTTTTTAGGTTCCTCTCATTCTAAAAAACATACTCCAAGATCTACTTAATATGTCTTTCTTCGCTATTCCTTTAAATACAAATGTTATAGATGTTTTGATCCTCATACATTAAAACTCTGTATCTTTCGTCGTGTTCACTTTCTTGAGCATAATTTTTCTTATGCCAAATCACCCCCTATTTCTTCCTCATCCTCTCCTTCTATTTCTCTTTACCTCTATCATGTAATCCTCCTCCTTCTTCTTCATCTCCCAACCTACTCTTAAATCCTACTTATTCTTCCTTATTTTTTCATCTACCTCTTATGACTACTTATACAAGTGATCAAACTCGTACTCCTCATAACTTCTTTGACTTTATTACCTATTCTACCATCACCCATAATCCTTCTCCTCCTGACTTTGCTTCTTTCATCCAAGATAATAAATTTCTCAACTAGTACCAAGTTATGATTGATGAGTTCAGTGTTCTCCATTACAATGAAACTTGAACCTTTGCTCCTCACCCATTAGGTGTCAATATTGTTAGTTATAAATGAGTTTTTCATACTAAGCAGAACTCTCATGGTGTTATTGATCACTATAAAGTTCATTTAGTTGTTAAAGGCTATCATCATACTCTAAGTCTTAATTATACTAACACCTTTAGTCATGTTGTGAAACTCGCCACCATTTGTATTATCCTTATCCTTTCTCTCACCAATAATTGTCTTATTTTTCAAATAAATATCAACGATGACTTTCTCTATGGTCATCTTTAAGAGCCAGTTTTTATATCTTCTCCTCTTAGTTTTATAAATTCTTATCATCCCTCCTATGTTTATTGTCTTTAAAAATGCTCTTTATGGTCTCAAACAAGCTCCTTGTGTTTGGTTTTATTGCTTTACTCAGAAACTTCAAGACCTTCATTTTATCTCCACCAAATCTTAAACATCCCTCTTTGTTCACTCTACTCCAACTCATACCACTTATATTTTAGTCTGTACGAATGGTATCCTAGTCATTGAATCTTCTCTTTTCTTAATAACTCTCTCATTCAAATCTTATCATTACCTTTTCCATCAGGGATCTAGGTCCACTTCACTATTTCCTTGGTATTGTAGCCACCACCAATTCAAATGGTCTTTTACTTACTCTGACTCATTACACCCAAGACCTTCTTTACAAAATAGGCTTTCATGAATCCAAACCTACAAACCTACTTATCACACTTACTTTTCCCCCCTCCAAAAATCACGAGCTACCCCTCTGTTATCCAACTGAATATTAAAGTACTATCGATGCTCTTTAGTACCTTTTCTTACCCACTTTAACATCCAATTTGTTGTTCATTTTCCTAATTTTTACAATGTTCCTTTAACATTCACTAGACCTCAGTCAAATGAATTCTACGATACTATCATTTAGCACCCTCTTATGGCATTTTCTTCAACAAATCATCTTCTCTTACCTTACAAGTTTATTAGGATGTTGATTGGGTTGGTTGTCCTAATGATCCTCACATTACATCTGCCTATTATAGCTTTTTTTGGGCCTAATCACATATTTTAAAGCACCAAGGAATAACCCACTATTGTTAAATCAAGTACAAAAGTTGAATACTACAATATTGCTCTTACCATAACTGAACTCTGCTGGATTGCCTCTTTGCTTGGTGAGATAGGATTGTCTCACGTTACACCAACTCTTTGGCGTGATAATATTGGTACTTACCTATCTTACTATTGATCTAGTCTCACATACTCATGTAAAGCATATTAAGATTGACATCCATGTTGTTTGCGACCTGGTGGCAAGCAAAACTCTTTTATTAAGCATATTTCTTCTGCTAGTTAAACTGTTAATGTTATAACTAAAGCCTTATCTTCAAATGTGTTTCATCGACTTCGATCTAAGCTCATTGTTACTGATGACCGTTAGTTTGAGAGGGCGCTAATAATATGAGCATCACATACTCTATAATCTTAGTCATATTTTTGTGATCAACTTCTTAACAACCATAATTCTAATTTTATTATGTTGACCCTATCATATATATAATTTATCCTATCTTGTATACTCTCATTTATGCATAAATCAAGTGTAACATTGACATAAAAGTATAATGAAGGAAATCCTCATTTTACATATTCCATCAACTAGTGGCCAAATTGGAATGACGACCCTAATATAAGCCACATTAAGAAAGAATGGACCTTTATGACCAATTTATTAAATCAACAACATGACCAATATATGTCGTTCTTAATGCCCAATAAAAGAGACAAGGCATCATTCCTTACTACATTAAAATGAACTATTCTTAGTACCAAATTTGGCAAAATAATTTTGTAAAAATCGGAAAACACATATCAATCAATACAATTCATATTGCCGGCGAAGGCTTATATTAATAAGGTATAACTAGGTTATTTATAGTGGTTGTGTAGGTTATTGTTTCCAAAACATTATAAGTAAAAAGTTTATAACAAAAATCAACTATTTCAGCTATAAGATTTCGATCCTAAGCACCAAGGGAAATCTAATATTGGCTTTATGTCCTTTTTAATAAGACAACAATGTTACTTGGGTGGTCTCGAAATTGCCAACTGTCTGTCAAATCAAGTTAAAAACTACAGCCACTGGATTCTGAAGTCATATTTATCTAGCATTGAATTCTTCAATGCCATTGACATTATATGTCTTTATTTCCTTCATTTCATCTAAACAAATAGTGACATAATGAGATCGGTTTGATAGTTGATGATTTATGTACAACAGATGCTGACAATAACAATAAACGAATGATTATATTATAGAAAACAATAAAAACTAAAAATTCTTTAACTGTTGGAAAACGAACCATAATCTAAACTAAAAATTCTTTAACTGTTGGAAAACGAACCATAATCTAATAATAAATGCAATTGAAAAATAATTTTTACAAGTTTTTGATTAGATCCCTTTAATTGGATAACTTAAAAAATACACCTAATTTGGATTCCTTTATAAAATTTTCCTTTTGAATTATTAGCCACAAATTGTCTATGTATTCAACCTTTAACAATTTTTAAAGAGCAAAGATACAAAACTCAACAATTAAACAAGTATAAATGCTAGCTCTCTTATGCCTTCCTCCTATTTATTAAGAAAGTTAGAAGTTTTTTCTTATTAAAATTAAAATTCATAATTATAATTAAAGTCAAACTCTAATTATAATTATAATTATAATTTCAATAAAATCAAATATTTCTTATTTGATTCGTAAAGTGTTTCAAACTTCACAACTAAGTCGAATTTTATTTAAATTAATTTTTTCTCTTTTAAACTACTCTTTCAGGCGTGACCCTTAGGTTCCTAATATGTTAACAATGATTATAAATTATAATTCTAATTCATAATTAGAACTAGATAAATTAAGTTTCTTTTTAATTTATCATAATTCTATAAATAAATAATTTACAATCTTAGATTAAGATTAATATTTAGCAGTATGTCATAACCACCCAAATATTAGGAATGTTAAAGTGATTTGACTCAGTCTGTCCATGTATAGTTATGATGTATAATTTAATAATTTCATCATCCAATGTTTCAATTAGACATAAAGTATGTATTTAGTGTATAGTCTTTTAAATCCAATTATGTTTGTTATTATTAATTAGTAATTAATTTATAATTGATATTTGAAAACACCTTTACAAATCTCATTCACTTTAGCCAGAGAATTCCTTAGGTCACTACTAATTAAGAACAATGAAACATTATTTCTAATTACTTTATAGTGACGAATCATTTATTGACTTACTCAACTATCTCTTTATAATTCATATTATATCTAGGTACTACTAATTGACTAAATAAAATAAGTCATAGGTATCAGAAAAACATAGTAATTCCCATTTAAGATGCTTTAATAATCTCAAATCTAAGGATCAATTATACAAATATCATAATGAAGAAATTCAAAGACACATATGTAATATTTAATTTGGGATGCTTATAACAGAGCTAGTTCAATGAAATTATACTTTAATAAGTACCTATATTTTTGTTTCAGTATATCCAAACTTTAATTTGTGAGATTAATTATTTTTTTATAAGAAACAAACATAATAGATGCTGATTTTACCATTTCATCAATATCTTGTCTTAGTGAAACTACAACTAAGAACAATTAGAAATAATACATAAATACAAATTAAATTTTATAATTATGATTTCATCATAATTTCAATTTTGTGGTAATTATTTTAGAGGTATTTACCTTAATACTAACATACCAAATATAATTAATAAAACATAAAGATAAATGTTGCCTTTAATCAATTATTTCACAAAATCCACAACCAATTGATCGGTTGTAAGGCATCAACAACAATTTCCCACTTGCTCTAAGTCAATCGCTTAAGTATCTTGTACCATATCTCTATATGACAATCATGCTATTGTTAGGATATTGGTTTAGTGAGAGAATTTTATTATAAGCATTTGTTTAATCTTTGCAAATTTTATCTCAACTATTATCATATTTAAGAGAAACTGCCTAAATAAATATTTAAATCTTTAATGAGTCCTTTATTCCTTTCGCGTGCAAAATGACTATAATGTTTTATACATTACTGTTTTAGCAATATACGAAACCATGTTATGTTTATTAAAGAACTTATTAATCCATACAATTATTTTCACTAACTAAAAATATTTATTATGGCTTGCTTAGCAATTAATGCTACATTAGGATCTTTTCAATCTCAAAATAGTATTGTTTAAGTACAAATATACTTAAACTAAGATTACTTCTAAAGTTAATATCCACATAACCTTTGACATATAGAACAATAGATACCTCAAATACTAAACACCTTTATTATATCATCTATATATTTAGACTATAATAAGTAAGCAACTTCCATAATATCTTTATAGATCTAATTTTCATAGTTAAGTTGTCATCTTTTCATATATATAATAAGAGTATCTTTTGTACTATAATATTATTAACAGTTAAAAATATGAACTTTGTTCTCTTTAAGAAGTTTATTTCTATATATTCTCACTAAAGAGCGCAATGTTACTCTCAACAACCTTCTTATAGATATGTATGTTAAATTTATAATTTTCTCTAAAATAAACTCTTTGAATTCATCATGAAAGTAAAATTTTCAATATCTTGTAGCCTTTCAACTATACATCAAATACATTAACAAAGACACTAGTTCCAATTAGATGTATTATCATGAGATTTGAATCTTTAAATTTCATTTTATTCCTACTACTTATCTTGAAGCCATTATCCTATAAGTAGCATTGAAATAAACACTTTATTTAATGGGGTCCATAAGATTATATTCAACTTTTGGGATATCTCACAACCTTTTATTATTCAATTTAATTATGAACTTATGAGATTATATATACCTCAACTAAGCATCACATCCTAGAATTATTAACTTTCACTATTTCCAAGTCCTACCATTTCATATTTACTATGAAATCTTATGAATTAATTTAATTGAAAATTTTGAAGGTAAGTTGTTCTATTTGGCTTAGCTATTATATAAGAAATAAATATTACACTATACAATATCTCTTATTGCATTTTTCTCTTTACATAAATCCATTATATTATAGATTTTAGTTGTACAGAAATTCACTAGAGAACACTACAAGAAAATTGAGAATTTGCGTCGGAATATTACCGACGACAAAAATTCCGTCGCATTTTACCGACGGAAAT
>JANZXR010000002.1:7288931-7301244 GCA_027575705.1 Erythroxylum echinodendron | reverse complement strand
GTTTCGGAATAAGGTACGAATTAAATTTCGCTTTATTATGATTCGTGTTAATCATTTTATAGAATTAAATAGATCTTAATTTTCGGAAAATCAAAAGTCACGAAAAAGTTTCGTGATTATTCCGTTGCGGTTGGATCAGATCCGAACCTGATTTTCCCAACATTTCCAAATTTTCTAGTTGGGCTCTGAATCCCACTTAATTATTGCCTGTCCTCATGTCAATTTAGCATGGGATAAGATCCTTGATTAATCACTTCATGACAGACAGCCAATAGAATCTAGCCAACACATGCCTTTAGATTAATTTAGGAGCTGCTACTGCACTGTTCTTCTTCGACTTTATTGACTCCGTTCAACGCTTCCTTTGATAATTCTTGTGAGTATATACTCACAGGAGCTTATGCTTTTGCTGGTAACCTCGTTTAAGTTCTTCAGTACTAAAACACTAGGCTGTGCAGAGATTGAGAAATGCAGAAATAGAAGCACTAATTAAACTTGTGAAACAGAAATATTGTGAAAAATATTAACTAAAACATATGATGTAAATTAATATAACTGATATTTAAATAATTAATTTTTCAAGAAGAGATGTAATAAATCAAAATCAAAATAATTGCAGCATAAAATTAAAGAAAATATATTCTGAAGTACAGAACGTAGTTATTACACTAAATATTTGAAAGATAGTACACGTTTTAGAGTTCCCGTAGATCATTACCAAAAAGATAAACATTTTAAGCAATTTGGTAAATAGACATAAAACTGGGTACAGGAGATTAAATTACCAAGAATAGTGACTGTTCCATAAATGTATATTTCATCACCATGTTTTGTACACCACAAAAGTATAATTACAATTGAAAAATGAGTAGAAAAAGATTGTTCATGTGTTGATAATTATACTTCTGTTTGCAGAAAATCTCAAAATTCTAATGATAGATCCGGACTAAAAAGCTCTATAAACGCTAAAGCTTGGTGGACATGGTACAAAAGCACAAGGTTGATTCTCCCAGTCAAAAAGAAGCTAAAGTTCTCTTTTTGGTATTCTGGTGAGAATACTGAACAAGAAAGGACAAAGCTTGACCATTTATAATAGAAGAATGAGTACATATTCTGGGACATTTGGCTTGGAATTGATACGAATATAACGTCGCTTTAGTAAAGGACAGTCGTAGTTAACCAACTGGCAGAAGAAAGCTAAACATGGACGCGCCAGAAAAGGCAAAACGATTGAAATGAACTAATTTGAGCATAAAATACATAAGTATGCTTCAAGTTAATTAAATTGCTTCTTAAGTATTCACTGTTTGGCGTTTAAAGGCCAAATGAGATTCAAATTAGCTTTAATTACGGGAACGACGAATTAATCTTGTCTTGAAAATACTAGAATAGTCTCCTTAATTTCCCCGTTTGGTTGAGGATTTGGACTGAAATAATGACGTAGGATCAAATGCTTACTTGTCATTCTTACATAGGCTCTTGCTACGAGAAATCAAAGCTTACAAACTGATGGCAAGCATATTTTCTAACAAAGCAAAAACATGTGACGTAAAGATGACTTGTAGTTTTCTGTAACAGAAGCAGATTGGGACTCTAATTGGTGTACTGAGGCATCTTTGAAAGAAGACTTTGTTTTCGCGATGATGAATTCAGAGGCATCTTTGAAAGGAGACTTTGTTTTGGCTTTGATGAATTCACACGGTTCCGTAAGAATTATGACTTTTATAGATCTATCTTAAACTTAGTTTAGAGTTCTTACTACTTTAATAGTACATTAAATGTTAACAGTTAATTTAATATTTAATGAATATACAAAATTTAATATTTATAAGAAATTGTATATAAATTAGTCCTCAATTTATTTTGATTAAGTATGAATAAAAATAAATATAGAACGAACATGTTTATATATTGGAGTATCCACCAAAAGAGTATTGCGTAGAATGGATATAGGGTTTCGGTGGACACCGATTCTAATAAATAGTTAGAAGTTTGGAAATTATGAGAGGGGGCCACACTCTTCAAGTTGCTTTCTTTGATTTGATTCATGTGCCGTGTTTCGTTAACATCTCTTAATAAGATGCATCTATCATATAGCAAATTAGAACATTAAAGAAAATTTTTCTAAGGTACTATTTGCTAGTAAGAAAAAAATAAGCATTCTTAAAGTATTATGATCGTTTCTTGTTGTTTCTGAAAATTGAAAGTCAGTTCCAAGAAGAAAGTCAGTTTTATCACTAATTCATAACAGTCTTGGTTGAATTTAGATAGTTACATGTAATAATTTTGTAAATTCATATATTCACATTACGTGTACATAATGCATTCTCGCTTTAAGCCTATTTAATTTTCAATTATGTGTAAAGAAAATTTAAGTCTGTTGATTACATATATCAAGTTTTCGCCATTATTGTTTTATAGATTTAAGTCAATATATATTTATTGACAATATGATTAAAATTTAATTTATTAGCTACCAAAGTGGCTAAATTAGTTTTGAATGTGTGGTCATATAATTTATGTGTTTTATGAAATGCTATTATGAAAATTTTATTAGTTGATAGAAATTAAAGACTTTACCCAAAAGTAAATCCATGTTCTATAACTAATAAATATGAAGGAGAAAATTGATATACTCTTGTTACATATGTATAGTTATCCAAATATGCTAGATGTATTTGATGAAGTTTATTTAATTTTTTTATAAAGTTTAAATATCATTCTATGATTATGATGATATGTATTGTTATATATGTTTACCCAAAGGAAACCTACAATTTATTAAATATATGTGCTTCCTGTCTGAATCTGTTGATTAGTAAGCGTTTATATATTTACAGTTATTAGCCTTCACTCTCAAGCTTCATCTGTTACCTTGTTCACTGATGTGAATTTCTATAAATGGAGTGAATAAGTCACTTTCTCTTTAGATGCTTTGGATCTTAACTTGATGTTATTAGAAGATAAACTTGCTGACCTTAAATATACTAGTACAAAGGTTGAAAAGGCACACCATAAGGCATAGGCATGGGCATGGTCTAACAGACTGTGTTTGAACTTATGAAAATGACAATTGCCAATAAAATTAAGTCTACTCTTCTTAGCATTGAAAATTAGAATGCTAAAGATTTTCTTAAGCTCGTGGAAAATAAGTTTCGTTTTGTCGTTAAGGCATTTACAGGGACACTTATGGTTGAACTTACGATCATGAAGTTTGATGGGTCAAAGAGTATGCAACAACATATCCTTGATATGACTAATATCGCAGCAGGACTTAATATATTGGATAAGGATGTGGAAGACTCCTTTTTAGTGCAGCTTATCATGAACTCACTTAATACTAAATATGGGTCGTTCCACATCAATTATAACATATTAAATGATAAGTGAAATATTGATGACTCCTTTTTAGGGCAGTTTATCATGAACTCACTTTAAACTAAATATGGGTCGTTCCACATCAATTATAACATATTAATTGATAAGTGAAATATTGATGAATTGTCCAATAAGCTTATTCAGAAGGAAGAGAGATTAAAGAAATAATAAGTTCATTCTATTAACTTAGTGGGTTAAGGAGCTGGAAAGGAACTCAAATCAAAGGCTAAGAATTTTAAGAAGAAAGAACCTACTAAAGTTTTATAGGTTGCTAATGGTGAAAGGAAGGGATAAAAGTTAGATAAATGCCACTTCTATAAGAAAGAAGGACATTATCAGAAAGATTGTCTAAACCTATAACTACAATAAATGTTGTTCCTTCTTTGGAAGATCAAAATAATTAAGAACAACATTTGGATAATGAAGAAGCACCTTATGAAGAACCTAACTTACCACTAACTCATGCATATGAACCAATTGGTATAGCTTTAAACAAACCTACAGGGGTTAGAAGGTCAGCTAATTGTAATGATTATGTGGTTTATTTGTAAGAGTCAGATTATGATTGTAGCATTGATAATGATCCTATTTCATTTTCACAAGTCATAGGTAGTGATAACTTTGAAAGATGGGTTGATGCTATAAAAGAAGAGTTAAAATCAATGGCTCAAAACAATGTTTGGGATCTTGTACACTTACCAAAAGGTTCTAAATAAGTTAGCTATAAGTGGGTTTTTAAGACCAAACGCAACGCGAATAACAATGTTGAAAGATAGAAAGCTAGACTTGTTGCCAAATGTTACACTAAAAAAGATAACATTGATTATAAAGAGACTTTTCACCCGTTTCAAAGAAAGATTCATTAAGAATAATTTTAGCATTAGTGGCTCAATTTGAATTAGAGCTACATCAGATAGATGTGAAAATAACCTTTTTGAATGGGGATCTTGAGGAGAAAGTTTATATGAATCAACCTAAAGGTTTTTCCATTGAAGGTAAAGAAAGTATGTGTGTAAGTTGAAGAAGTCAATATATGGACTTAAACAAGCTTCCAGGAAATGGTATATTATATTCAATAATAGCATTACTTCTTTTAGTTATGAGGAAATCACTATTGATCGATGTATTTATCGAATGACTAGTGGGAGTAAGTTTATATTTCTAGTTCTGTATGTTGATAACATTTTGTTTGTTGCTAATGATTTGGGTTTGCTGTATAAGAATAAAGAATTTCTTCCTAAGAATTTTGAAATGAAAGATATGGGAGAAACATTCTATATGATTGGAATTTCAATATTCTGTAAAAGATTAATAAGTTTATTCAGATTATCTTAGAAAGCCTATATTTAGAAAATTCTTGAGAAATTTAAAATAAGCAAGTGCTTAGCAGGTGTAAGCAAGTGCTCAGCAGGTGTCGTTCCTATTTAAAAGAGAGATAAGTTTAGTCATATGCAATGTCCAAAGAATGATATGGAATATAAAGAAATAAAAACAATTCCATATGCTTTTGTTATAGGCAATTTAATGTACCTACAAACCTGTACTAAATCTGACATCAGTTTTGCAGTAGGGATGCTGGGTAGATATCAAAGTAATCCTGGTATTGATCGTTGGAAGGCTACAAAGAAAGTGTTGAGATATCTTGAAGAAACAACGAATTACATGTTCACTTATAAAAGGTTTGATCATTTATAAGTGATTGGATATTCAAATTCAGATTTTGCTGGTATGTTGATAGTAAAAGGTCAACGTTTGGCTATTTGTTGCTAGTAGTTGAAGGAGCAATCTTATGGAAAAGTGCCAAACTGTCTGTTATTTCTTCATCCACTATAGAAGCAAAATTTGTAGGTTGTTATGTAGCTACAATTAATGCATTATAGCTTCGGAACTTTATTTCAACGCTTGGGGTTGTCGACACAATAAGCAGGTCGCTAAAAATTTATTGTGATAATTCTGTATCATTTTTCTTCTCTAAAAATACAAATATTCTAGAGGCATAAAACACATGGAGTTAAAGTATTTTGTTATTAAAGAGTAGGTTCATAAACAAAGAGTGCATATAGAACATATTAGGATGGATCGTATAGTTGCAAATCCTCTAATTAAGGGTACAACCATAGACATTCAAAGAACATATGGTTAGGATGACTTTTGATTGTATTGATGCTTGATAGTAATGTTTGATGATGATGTTTTAGCACTCTTGAGCTCAACAATAATATGTTTATGAATTTTATATTTCTTATTCATTATGTATATGTATATGTGATTGTTTAAATAAAAAAATTTGTATGTACTTTCATCACAATTATGTAGACTGCATGTTATTTATATACAACTTACGGACCTAAACATAATAAGTTCATAATGTAGTGGTGTATGGAAGGGAGTATACGACTATACTGTGTATGAACCACTATAACTCACATTATGTGATTTGTTGTGTTGAGGAGCTTATGATGTTAACGTTTATAAGATTTTATTTTTTTATTTTTTTTGAAAATTAAAAGTAATATATTACCAAAGCTAGAAAATTATATACAATCCTTTACAAGGAAAAGACCAAAATCACTCCTACAACTACTATAATACTAAAAAAGATACATCCAAAATCACATTAAAACCATCTATAGTAACCATAACAATCTGATTTCCTGACTAATGGCTTCTTGTTTCGCCTTAGCTATGATTAACTACCTAATCAAGTTTACTATTGCAGCAGTAAGCTCATACTTATGTTGCTCCACTTCTTGATATATGCGTCGATTCCTCTCCCTCCATATGTGGTAAATCGCCATTTGAAACGATGTCTTGATGATGATATTGTCGCGTTGCCTAAGTTTGGAAAACCTTATAACATCATTCAACACCTCATTCTATTCAAAGAGAAACTTGGGATCCCTACCATATGTAATATTCTACTCCACACCACTTTGGTATATTTACATTAAAAAAACAAGTGATTCCTACTCTCATTGACATGTTTACACAAAACAGAAAGGGGGGTCATAGCTATAAAATCATCAGTCCTTAGTTCTCAGCCTATTTTTGACAGTCAACCACAAGCAAAAAACAACCTTAGAACTTAATTCCTGCTTCATACCAATTCAGCCCATGGGACATTATCATGAAAACCTCTCACTATGCCATGTGCTGATTTGTTCGTAAATTCACCTCAATGATGTGCTACCCATATCATTTTGTCCATTTGTGTACCAAGTTGCACTCCATTCATATTGCTGTCAATTACCTGACGAAACCGACAACTATTTATCCTTACCCTCTCCCGATAGAGCCACGTCATCTTAGCTTCCTTAGGAATTCTATTGCTTAAAACTCGTAGATCATTCCGCAACTATAATAGGATGAAATCATTTCAATTATCAAAACAAAAATAAGTATCCTCACCATTCCCTACCCTACATTTAATAAAAGGATATATCATGTCTCTAAGATTTAACAAGCTCTTAAATATCCAAGAATGATCATACCTCAAGTGGTTTAAGATTTTTGTTAGTTTAACAGTATATTAAATCTTGACCGTTAATTTAGTACTTGATGGACGTACAAGATTTAATGTTAACAGAAAATTGTATATAAAGTAGTACTCTCTTTACCTTAATTAAGTACAAACAAATACAAATACAGAACAAATTTATTTGTGTATTGGGCTATTCATCAAGTTATCTTACAAAAAGAGGTTAAGAGAGAGAAATTAGTTGGCGATTGTTGAAAGTTTTCTCTCTATATCATGACGAAATCTGTTCAAGATAAGTGATTTATTCGCTTCATCAATGTAGTTATTATTGTATTTAAGATTTGAATAGGCATACATAATTTTACGTATGATTCATGATTTATGTATTTGATGTTTGAATATCAAAAGCGAAAACTTGCATTCCCTTGCTCATCATAGCACAACTTCACGGGGAGACAGGCCAGTTTGCAGTGTTTTTTTTTTCTTATGAAATTGTGTAGCTTTTGTCATTGAAACTTGATTACACTTCGATTCAGGTAATTGCCAAATGATTTGTGGAGCACTCTTCCTCGTCTTGGTAGTTATATGTATCTCTTCCGTATATAATACCATAATGATTAACTTAAAATTTCAGTGATTAATTTAACGAATAAAAGCTTAAATATTCAGATACTTAAACTTTTATTTTCATTAATTTATCTAAAAAATTTAAAATTTTCTATTCAAAATTTTATTTATTTGACATGATTAAATAATTTTATTCTAATTCTTAAAATTTTAAAAATTCAATAATCACTAAAAATTATCACGTTATTATCATGGCAAGAATATGGAGTTTAAATTAATTATGTCAATAAAAAAGGATTTGCAGATAAATTTTAAAGAATTTTGAAAATAATTTAATAAAGATAAAAATTTGAGATTTAATGTGTACCTAAAGTAAAATTTCAAGGATTAATTCGATTTTTTCCTAATTTAAATATTTCATTTTCACAACTAAAACAATGCATAAATATTGCCCACAAAAATTAGGTTAATAGACAATTGGGCTCACCTTATGGACTTAGCCCACTGAATGGAAATACAAGTTTGAGAGTCGGAAGGAGAAGTCGGTGATCAGCCACAGTGACAGTGAGCGTCGTATCCGTCTGCGATTCTGTGAAAAAGATGAAGGTAACGTGGAAGAAAGACACCAAGAAGCGACCTTTGGGAGTCATATCCAAGTACCCAAATCTTCCTTTCGATCAACAAGATCCAGAAAATTGGCAACATGACTACAAACACAGTGACAAGAAGGTTAACGGTGATAGAGATGACAAGCAAGAGAGTTTCAGAGCCGAAGCTGTAATTTCTTCAGACTCCAACAGAAAACTCGCTCAATCGTTTCAAGCTCAAGGAAATGAGCTAGCCGAGGTATTCCGAAAATTCCCACTTTGAATTCAACTCTATCTCCTTTTTCAAGAGTTTTTCGGTGAAGTCGCTTCTTTTTTGGAATTACGGTAGAAGTTTTTCCTGTAATTGATGTGGTTGGTTTCATTTGGTTAATTCTATGAGTTAAGGTTTCCAATTTGAGACTTTCTTGATGTACTCCTTCAGAAGCACATATTGGTGAACTTGGCATTACTGTTAAGTGACTTGGGGATTTCTGTGTTCTTTGTCCTTGTGTATATTTTTTCAAGGTAGAAAATTAGATTCCCTCCATCAGAAGCTAACTTTGTCACTTATCGCTGCGACAAATTTGCTGTTTGGTTACTTTTACTTGTTTTATGACTATTCTGGCTGATGTTTGTGCTAGAAGTGCTGTACCATTATTTTATATTGACTGCTTCCATCCAGTAAATATATGAACGTATTGCACTTAGAGCATTTCCATATTGGTTGGAAAGTCTTATCCTGTCTGTGAATTTAAAGCACTGAGAGGACTGGATGGGAACAAGGAAAATGGAGCATCGAAGCACCAAAGTATATTGCCTTTCCCTTCCTGGATTCAGATTTAAGCTTTTAAAATCATAGTCAATAAACCGAAACCCAAGTGAGCATTCCACTCTGTACACTGAACAGTGTATAGTCAATTGCTCAATAATCTACCGAAAGACATTAACATTAATGAATATAGGTAGAAGTTTAAGACAAACTTTTTCTTTTTGAAAAATAAGTTTGAAGCATAAGCTTTATATGCATTACTCTTGAAGTTCATGTGTGTTTGGAGATATGTTAATCTTACAGTGTGTCCTGATGAATTGCACAGCATCTGAACTTGGATGTTTACTACTGTGGTGAAACATGAAGAGTACACCATTCTTATTATAGCACATATTGGTGGTAATTGATCCTTCCTTTAATATATAAACCTGATTTCCATCTGTCTTTTGAAGGAGGGGAAATACCAAGAAGCACTTACGAAGTGGGAGGCTTCCCTTAATTTGCTACCAGAGAATGCGATCTTGCACGAACAAAAGGCACAAGTTTTACTTGAACTTGGAGATGCATGGAATGCTCTGAAGGCAGCAACTCGTGTGTCCCGGTTCTTGTTCTGTTTCTTTTAATATTTAGCTGTTGTATTTCATATCTTTATTGTCTCTTACATGACATGCTCAGCTTTCAGTTTTAAGAAAGGTATAATCACAATATCCTTAGTTTATTTCTTTTTATTTGACTTGATAGGAGCTACCGAGATGGAACCATCGTGGGCAGAGGTATGATACTTATTCTCAGTTCCTGGTCATTCTCTGCTTGCATTTATATTGTATAACTAACGAGTAATACCTCTTATGGATATCTCAGTCGTTCACGATAAGAGTTCTTTGTACTAATTTTTACATAAAGGATTTAGGCAGTTTTTAATATTCAATTCCATTTTCCAAGTCCATGCCTCAACTGGATAAGATCTTCCAAGAATGCACCCTGATGATGATGAAAAATAAATTTCCAGATTTTGGTTGAAAATTAACACAATGCAATTATTCCAATTGATTACCTTGTAAAGTACAATAAAATATATTCTTTTGATTTATTGACCAAAATCCTAAGTTATCTCAGATAAAAGAAGAAGCTTTTATCGCCAATCTTATTTTAATAAGTTTGATGAAGTTATTTTGTTCCAGTTCTTTTTAATCTGGGTATAGAATGAAAAGAATGCACATCTTATGGATACATTCATGTGGCTTGATGGATACATAGTTATCTTTGCCTTAATTTGATTTTTGTTTTGTATTATGGAATTACTATTCCTTTGTCTTGAGCTTTTCTTTACATTGATGAACTTTATATAAACTGACTTGTTCCGTTAAGTATTGGACATGTGTGTTTATGGACCTTAGCAAATTGACTTTAAGTGTCCCTCCGCTGGTAGAAGCGGTTTAAATGCAACTCACACCTAACTTGAAGCGAGTGCTCACGAATCTCAGAAACCTTTCACCTTACGCACAAATCTGGTTTTCCTTTTGAATTGAAGGAATATATATTGCAAAAATAATTTTTGCCTTCTGCCACTTATGGTTTTGCTAGGCATGGATTACGCTTGGTAGGGCACAACTAAACTTTGGGGAGCCTGATGGTGCTATTGATAGTTTTGACAGAGCTTTAGCTATAAAGGTAGCTTCGCATTGTCCTGAATATTCTTTTAAATCCTTGGGAATGATTTTGTTTTAGATTCAATTTTGTGGTTGGCTTTAGACTTGGAAGTGCATTGCAATTTTTTTTTTCACCTTACTGTTGTGGTTGCTTGTTCATTTCTGATGTGAGAGTTGTTAGTTGTTTTAATACTTCCCCCTCAATTCAAATATTTTTACTCTGTCAATTTTGAAGCCATCTGAGCACTATTTTGTAAATCGAGTATCTTATTCGGCCAAGTTTTTATTCTGATTATAGACTCTAAGAAATTGGGTTATAAATTGTTTATTATTCACTTTTGATGTGAGATTTGTTAGTGATTTTAATATGTAGTATCGTAGGTAATGATCCCGGGTGACGATGAAACATGGCTGAAATCAAGGGCCTTAAGCGACTGATTAATATTTTTGTTTGATCTATTGCTTTTACAAATATATATAGCCACTCAATAATTTCTTGACATTTATAATTTTATTCACTTTACTGAAAAAGCAGTCATATGGAATGTTCCCCAAAGTCGTTGTTTTGCCAATCCTCTTTCCTTCGGTCTGAGATGTGGGATACCAAGTCGATGTTGTGATTATTATTCCAGAATCATTATTCCATGATAGCCGCAGTTATGAAATAATAGTGGCTTTTAACTTTCCATGAACTTTAAAAAGTTCTGCATCTACAGCCTGATTCGAAGGAGGCTCAAGATGACAAACATATTGCATCACAACTTGTAAGGAAGAGAAAGCAGCTTCATTCATCGGGGTTGAGTTCAGATAAAAGTCGCTACGTGGTTGGTGACAAAATCTAGAATTCGTCAGCAGCAGTTTGTGCGCTCAAGCATAATAATGGCTTTGGGTGCTGTAAACGGTGAGGAAGGACGTTTTGGTCTTTGACAGTTAAATCGCTGAATGGAGCAGTTGCCTGAATGTGTTGTTTATAGAATGATAAAAAGGATTAATGTTCCTTGGTTCCTATAGTTGAGGGGGTTGTAACTTGGAAGGAGTTGTATCATAGTGACAGAAAAATCCTCATTTAGGGTTTTCCACGAAATGAATTAATTACGGGAGGGCGTGCTGGTGACTATTTTTATGTTCTAGATGACATAACTTCGCAGCCAGTAGGAAGAAGAATCCGTTGATTGTGTGTGTTCTGTGGGAGTCTGTATTTGCTCGTTAGTTATGATGAGCCAAGATTTCACCCGCTTGATTGAAGAACTTGGTACGGGCAATTAGTTTATTACTTCAAGAGTTTTATCTTGGATAAATTTCTTGTGCAATCAATCGGCCATGAAGTTCTTGAAAGGAGACAGGAGCGGGATGCTGATTTAAGGCTAGGACCAGACTATGGAACTCATTACCAATATTGTGATAAATGATCGCATTAAATTCAGCAATAAATAAATGACATCTGATCTTCTGTTTCAATTTTGTTTTGGTCATCCTTTTATGCGTACGAAGTCACTACCAATATTGTGATATCCGATCGCATTAAATTCAGCAATAAATAAATTGTATTAATCAATGTCGTTTTATGTATAAATAGACGTAAAATGACATTATTTTTGGGCAAAAATAGAGTAATTAGGACAAAAAAAATATGAAACTAAATAAATGTGCATATCGTTTCGTTTCAATTCCTGAACTTTAATATTTAGTTGCAATTTTCGGTTCTGAGATAGGTAGCCAAATGTACTTTCTAGTGCAGTCCATCTACAGTCTGTTTGGTTACTGTCTTCAATATGCAGAGACGGAACGAGACGGAAATTTGGAGACGGAACAGAACAGAAATTGGAGACAGTGAGCTGTTTGGTTGTGATGGACAGAACAGAAACAATTGTCTCCGTCTCAAGAA